>QRFJ01002844.1:97051-177159 GCA_006176705.1 Cocos nucifera | reverse complement strand
CAAGAGAAGATACTCGCATCAAAAGGACACATCGTCAGGGAGGTAAGGCACAGAAGACCAAGGAGGACCTTCGAGCCGAGTCCGCCGTCTTCAAGAGAGGTCTGAGGTCGAGCACTTGCCAAAGAGAAGGCCGAGAACTCAAAAGTCTTCAGGGTGTGCTCTGCAAAGAGAAGTTTCCTCGCTCAGACTAAAGGCCGCATGGCCTAGAGGAGATAGGATGAAAAGAGCCGAAATAAGGGTCGCCAATTGGAGACCAAATGGCGAAGTTGATCTCGGAGGCAATGACCTGGGCCGTGGAAGAGTTCAAGACCTCTTCTGAGATGTGGAACCTGAACATCGAGTTTTATCAGGAAGCGTTTATTAAGAGTTTCGAGCTCTGCGAAGGCAGGGTAGCCAAGGTTCCCCGAGCTTGATCTTAGCTTTTTGAGGAGGAAAAGTGACATGGATGCAGGACCGTCTAATGCTGTAGTCGACCTTACCTTCGACGAGCTCGCTTCTGGCCTGTCTGAACCTACTGCAGAAGTGCCCGAACCAGTTTGGAAACCTGAGGCAGCCAAGAGCGATCTGGCTCCATCCTTCGAGTGAGATCCTGAGTAGTTTACTTTTCTTTTTTTTTTTATGTCTTGTACTCAAAAGTTTTGATTAATATGAAGTAAATTTTTTCATACTCTGAGCGCTTTTCAATCTCGAGTGCAGTCTCCCCCAACGCGATCCACCTACCTCAGGGGTTTCAATAAAGCCCTGATAAAGAACCGAGGAAGGAATTCATCTTCTGAGAGAAGTTGAAGAAGACGGAGGATGACCTTCGAGCCTCATGAAAGGATGCTTCTGAGGCAACCAAAGAGGTCACTCACCTATGAGGCATGCATATGAAGGAAGCAGTGAGCTTTAGTATCCGGAAGGGCGGCTTTGAGAAGGAGATCACTGAATTCGAAAGAAATGCCAGCGACAAGTCCTGGGCACTGACAGCGAAGATCAGCTCTCTTGAAGCTGATCTGAAAGATGTCGGGGAAAAGATCTATCTTCTAGAAGAGAGCTCGCCGTGGTCTACCAATAAAGCCCGGTACGACTGGGACTAGTCAGTAAAGTTTTTTCAACTTCAGAAGCAGCTGTAAGATACTGAGGACTGGCATAATAGCTACCAAGTGACCTGGGTGGAGAAGATGTCCAAGCTTGAAGATGAGCTCAAGATTGCCAGAGATGAGGCAGCTCATCTTCGAAAGCGACTGTATAATAATCGGGGGGCCAACATGAGTGGTGAGTTGGAGAGATTGCCTCCTGAAGAGGACCGTTGTGGCTTTCAGAGTGGTTGAGGCTGAGCAGTCGAGGTTCAACGACTGAAGCTTCAGCTCACTTGTGAACATCGGGCTATCGAGGACGCGGAGGTCGAATCTGAGTTAAGGAGATAGCGGTGAGAGCCTAAGGGTAATTTCAGTTTGCCAACAGAATGTAGTAGTGGTCTCTTCCAGAAGAAGGAGCTTGAGTAGGAGATCTTAGGCTAAAGCAGGCCTTGGTGATGCTAGAGCCGGTAGCCCGAAGTCTGAAGAATCTGATTCACCTTAAGCTTCGGCCTCTTCTCCTTTTTTTCTCTTCTTTCAATGTAATCGGCCATATTGGCCAATGCTTTGTTGTAATGAACTCATTTTTGTATAGAATAATACTTTTTTACTATTTCATTTTGCATGAACTTGAGGCCTATTTATAGCCTTACCTTCTTTACCTCATTTTTCTCTTTGTCATTTTCTTATGAAATGCTTGTTGTGGATGCCGAGCTCATTATGAATGTCGGGCTTGTTGTGGACGTTGAACTAGGACCTCTTTTATAAATCAGGATAAGATTCTATCTTTCGCATTTAACGTATCAAGTTGTCATGAAAAAACACATGTAAGGATTCTCCCACCAAGCCTCTTTCTTCTCCATGTCTTTGGTCTATGAGGTTTTGACTTTTGCTCATGTTAGGAGAAGGCTTTTCTTCTATTCTTAACATGACTTACGGGGGTGCGTTAGAGTCGTCGGTAGGATCTCTCCCTCCATCCTATCTTTATATCGACAAGGTCGTCGACTCTGCTCACGTTTGATGAGATTCTCCTCCTATTTCTAACGTGGCTTATGGGGTGCATTGGGCCATCGACAAGGCTCTTCCCCCATCCCATCTTAAATAGACGAGGTCTTCAACTTTGCTCACATTATGATGAGGTTCTCCTCCTATTCCTAATAGGCTGTAGGGGCACATTAGGACCGTTGTAGGAGCCTCTTCCCTCCTCTCATCTAAAATGAATGAGATCTTCGATTTGCTCATGTTAGATGAGGTCTCCTCTATTTCTAATGGACTATTAAGGGCACATTAGAACCATGTCAGGGCTCTTCCTAATCTCGTCTAAAATAAATGAGGTCTTTGACTTTGCTCATGTTAGGATGAGGTTCTCCTCCTGTTCTTAATGGGCTGTAGGGGCACATTAGGGCCATTGTCAGAGCCTCTCCTCATCTTGTCTAAAATAAATGAGGCCTTCAACTTTACTCACATTAGGATGAGGTCTCCTTCTATTCCTAATGGACTGTAGGGTACATTGGGCCATTGTTAGGGCTCTCTTCCTCTATCTCATCTAAAATGATGAGGTCTTCAATTTTGCTCATGTTAGGATGAGGTTCTCCTACTATTCTTAACGGACTGTACAGGCACATTAGCGCCATTATCAGGGCCTCTCTTCTCATCTCATCTAAAATGAATGAGCCTTCGACTTTGCTTATGTTAGGATGTGGTTCTCCTCCTGTTCCTAACAGATTCTAGGGGCACATTAGGACCGTTGTCAGGGCCTCTTCCCTCATCTTATCTAAAATGAACGAGACCTTCAACTTTGCTCACATTAGGATGAGATTCTCGTTCTGTTCCTAACGGGCTGTAGGGGCACATTAGGGCCATTATCAGGGCCGCTCTCCTCATCTCGTCTAAAATGAACGAGATCTTCGATTTTGCTCATATTAGAATGAGGTTCTCCTTCTGTTCCTAACGTGACCATATTTATCGTGAGATTAAGTTCGGAGGTAGTCCCCCTTTATCAATGGTATACAACAAAGATTAGGATGCTGAAGTAGGAGGATTTTATTATAATCAAATCATTGATAATACATTCATAGATTTTTTGAATTTCATGGTCGAGGTAGGTCTGCCCTCCGAGTTTCTTCAAGTAGTATGTCCTAGGTCGGATGACTTTCATGACCTCGTAGGATCCTTCCCAATTTGCGGCAAGCTTTTTCTGACTCTGAGACTGAGAGATGGCAGCTCGTCGAAGCACTAAGTCCTCCACTCTAAATATTTTACCTCTGACTCTAGAGTTATAGTATCGGACCATCCTTCATCTGTAAGTCGCCATCCGAACTTAGGCTTTCTCTCTTTTTTCTTCTAGTAGGTCGAGGTTGGCTCTGAGGTCCTGCGGATTATGCTGCTCATTGAAAGCCACTACCCATACTGATGGAAGCTTAAGTTCGATTGGGATGACTATCTCTATTCCAAAAGCTAAGATGAATGGTGTTTCTCTAGTCGGTAGCCTTTGGATAGTGCAGTATGCCCACAGAACATGATAAAGTTCATCCTCCCAGGCCCCTCTTGCTCTGTCGAGTCTTATCTTGATGCCTTGCAATAGGATCTGGTTGGTCACTTCAGCTCCCCATTTGCCTATGGGTGGGCTACTGACGTGAAGTGATGGAAGATATTTAGATGTTCGCAAAACTCAGCGAACGTCATCCTAGTGAACTGTCGCTCATTATCTATTATAAGAGTTTGGGGCAGACCAAACTGATAGTCGATTGACTTTCAGATGAAGTCCTATACCTTGGCCTTAGTAATTTTTGCTAGTGGTTCAGCTTTGACCCATTTGGTGAAGTAGTCGATCGCAACCAGGAGAAACTTTCATTGTTCGGATGCCATTGGTAAAGGGCCAAGTATATCCATTTCCCACTATGCAAATGGCCAAGGTGCACTTAGTGGAGTAAGCTCAGAGGCCGACTGTCTTTGTATGTTTGTATTTCTTTGACAATGGTCACATTTCTTGACATACTCTATAGAATCGTGGTACAAGATCGGCTAACAGTATCCTTGTCAAAGTAGTCTTTATGGCAGGGATCTGGCTCCTACATGACTTCCACAAATTATTTCGTACACTTTTCATAATGCGATGTTGGCCTCTGAAGATCGGAGACATCTCAACAGTGGTAGCGAATATGATCTTTTATACAACTTGTCCTCATACAAAACATACTAGAAGGTTTGATTTTTGAGCTTTTGAGCTTCTTTCAGATCATGAGGAAGAACTTTCTCTTTAAGATATGCAACTAATGGGTCAATCCAGCTTGGCTCGAGCTCCATCTACATAACAAGCTATGATTCCTCTAAGCTTGGGTATTTTAGAGTTTCAAAAAATACTTCTTTGGATAGTTCAGCTGGGGCTAAAGTGGCCAATTTAGAGAGAAGGTCGGCTCTTGTATTTTCTATCCTTCGAATCTATCGAATGCTAAAACTATCAAAGACTGAAGTCAAATCCTTTATTTTCTTAAGGTATTTCATCATACTTTTCTTCCATGCTTCATAGTTGCCACTAACTTGACCGACCACTAATTGAAAATCACTGTAGACTTAAAGCCAATCTACTTTTAACTGTCTTGCTATTTTTAATCCGACGATCAGTGCTTCATATCCAGCCCCATTATTAGTTGCAGAAAATTTGAAGTGTAGCGCATATTCGGTGACGACTCCCTCAATGTTGACTAAGATCAACCTCGTGCCTGCTCCAGCGGAGTTGGATGAACCATCAATGTATAGAATTCAAAAACCTTTGAAAAGGTCGGTACTCTCTTCGAAAAGGCTCGGTTGCAACCATGGAATGTCAGTCTCATTCTGTTCAAGCTCGGCTTCATCTAGAATGGTACATTCTACTATAAAATCTGCCAATATCTGAGCTTTGATCAATGGTTGAGGTCGATAATTGATGTCAAACTTCATGAGCTCGATTGCCCATTTCATGACTCTTTCGGAAGCATTCGTTGGATGGACTATTTTTATTGGTTGATCCATGAGGATCGTTATGGTGTGTCCCTAAAAGTAAGGTCGGAGTCTTCTGGCAGCAATTAGAAGAGAGTAAACCAATTTTTCTAACATAGAGTACCTGATCTCTACATCCCTTAGGATTCGACTTGCGTAGTAGACTGATCGCTACATCTTTGCTTCCTTCTTGACCAAGACTGCTGCCAAGGCTGTCGGAGAGACCGCTAAGGACAAGAATAATTCTTCTCTAGGTTCAGGCTTTGTCAGTAGTGGAGGTGAGCCGAGGTAGTTTTTGAGCTCCTCAAATATCCGTTGGCACTCCATCATCTAGCAGAAGTTCTTTGGTTGCTTGAGAATTTGGAAGAAGGGCATGCATCGCTCGACCGATCTCAAGATAAAGCGATTTAGGGATGCCACTTTTCTAGTCAGGTGTTGAACTTCTTTGTTTATTTTTGGAGCAGTCATCTCCTGAATAGCTTGAAATTTCTCTGGATTTGCTTCGATCCCATGCCTTGACACCATAAATCCCAGAAACTTCTTCGAGGTCACATCAAAGGCGCACTTGGTCAGATTTAGCTTCATCTTATACTTCTTAAGTGCACTGAAGATCTCTTCGAGGTCGGCGATGTGGTTTATTGAAGCTTGACTTTTGATGAGCATGTCATCCACATACACCTCCATATTGTGGTCGATCTGCTCCTTAAAGATCTTATTGATCAGGCGCTAGTACATTGCCCCTACATTCTTGAGTCCAAAAGACATAATCCTGTAATAATAAAGACCACGATCAGTAACAAAAGTAGTTTTCTCCTCATCCTTCGACACCATCCATATTTGGTTATAGCTAGAAAAGATGTTCATGAAGGTGAGGAGCTCATGGCCCGAGGTTGCATCTACCAGTTGATCAATCCTGAGTAGAGGGTAGCTATCTTTTGGGCAGGCTTTGTTCAACTTTTTGAAGTCTATACACATCCTCCACTTGTCGTTGGCCTTCTTGATCAGGACCACGTTAGAGACCCAAGTCGGATAGCTGATTTCTCGAATAAATCCAACATTGAGAAGCTTGTCGACTTCTTCTACTATTGCCTTCTGCCTTTCTAGTGCATGGCCCCGAACTCTTTCTTTCACTGGTCGATGCTTGGGAACAATGGCCAGCTGATGTTCCATAATCTCGACTTCAATCCCAGGCATATCCATCAGAACCTAGGCAAAGATGTCAGCATTCCTTCATAAAAAGGCGATGAACTGCTTTTGAACTTCATCTTTCAGATTGGAGCCAATTCACACCGTATGCTCCGTATTTCCATCATTCAAGGGGATGGTCACAAGATCTTCTATGGGCTCATCCCGTTCTTCATCAAGATCATCACAGACATCAAGCCTGTCAACTAGGTAGGGGTCAAGTCGAGTGCCGTTTCGTAAGGGATGGAGTAGCAGTGCAGGGCTAATGCTTGATCGCCTCTTATTTCATCTATTCCATTATTTGTTGCAAATTTTATTTTTAGATAATAGGTCGACACTATGGCTCATAGTGCATTCAGAGAAGGTTCATCGAGGATTGTATTGTAAGCAGAGGAAACTTTTACCACCAAAAAGTTGACCCATGCCTTGGCCTGCTTTGGATACTGTCTTGCAGTCATGGCTAGAGTTATCATTCCCTCCACTGGCACAACGTCGCCAGTGAAGCCGACCAACGGAAAGCTCATGGGTCCCAGGTGATTATCGAGTATGGAGATTTTAAAAAAAGCATCATAGTACAGAATGTCAGCAAAACTTTCATTATCTACTAAAATGCGGCATATATCATAATCAGTAATGTTCAAAGAGATTACAACCACGTCGTTGTACGAAAACTAGACTCTTTGAGCATCCTCATCGGTGAAAGTGATAGGCTCTTCAATTCTTCACTTCTTCCTAGGCTTGGCTGACCCGCTAGCCTCCCCTCATCGAAGTCCCCCAGAGATGGTGTTATTGATGCCGATCGAGGGCCAATCTTCTCGCTGCTCCTCGCCCCTCGATGCTTCTGGCGGTGGGGGTGCTTTCGGTCGATCCTCTCATCCTTCCGACCGACATCACAGAAAATGGCCAAGTCAACCATGCTTGATGAGCTCCTCAATCTCGTCTTGGAGCTGGATGCACTCTTCTATATCATGACCATGATCACGATGGTAAAGATGAAACTTGCTAGGATTGCATTTGCCAGGGTGAGTGCGCATCCTTTTTGGTCTCGACAGTTGCTCCCTGATCTTCATTAGTATTTGAGTTTTTGGAGCATTGAGAGGGGCGTAGTTGTGAAATTTTTTAAAGGGAGAGCTCCATCATGCTCTTCTATCTGGGCTTCTTTGCCTCTGGGCTTGGGTAGGGGTTCCGACTTGCTTACGCTCTAGAGGAGCTTGGGAGCATGGCCGAGCTCTGCTCGATTTCTCTCTAGCCGTGGGCACATTTGGTTCACCCACCTGCTGCTTGTGGGCAGCATCATTATCTCTAGCCTTAAAGGCCTCTTCAATTCGAGCATAACCTTAAGCCCGAGCCAGCATATCAGCAAAGTTTTTGAGGTACTTCTTCTCTAGGGAGAACAGTAAATCATTGTTCTAAAGGCTGCCCTTGAGTGCGGCCATTGCAGTAGACTGGTCCATGTTCTAGACCTCCAATGCAGCAGCATTAAACTGGGTGATATAAGCTCGGATAGATTCCCCCTCCTTCTGATTGATATTCATTAGAGAATCTGAACCTCGGTAGGAACATCGGCTACTAACAAAATAAGCTGCAAACTGATGGCTCATTTGATCAATGGAAAAGATGGTACCTAGCTTAAGTGCCGAGTACCAGTTCTTGGTGGCTTCCTTAAGGGTGGATGAAAAAGCCCGACACAAAAAGGCATCTGACATGCCATGGAGCAGTATCATTATCCAGAAGGCCTTCAGGTGGTCGATCGGATTGTTGGTCCTATCGTAACTCTCAAACTATGAAAGCTTAAAGTTTGGCGGGATTGGTTACTCCATAATCTTCTGAGAAAAAGTAGGATCAGTGCAAATATCATTATCGTGGGAGGAGGAAGCATGACAGAGTTCTTCGATTCATCAACTCATTTCCTGAAGCCTTTGATCCAGGAGATCTTCATGATCATTGATCTCCAGGATTTTTTGATGGAATGGAGGCAAAGCTCCCCTTAGGATCGAGTCATGGTTCGAGCAAGGGCTCTCCACCCTCTGCTTTCCTTTTTTGGAGGTCATTGATCGGCTAGCCCAAGTCGACCATCCCCAGACCGAATCATGGGGCTCCGAAGAAGCAAGCTCTAGTCGAATTGGCTCTAGAGCCTGTCGGTGCATGGTCTGCACCACCTTCATGAGACCGCGAACCTGCTAGATCAGTAGGTTGAACTACTCTGCATCCACCATGGCTGCAGATGGTGCTTGAGTTATCGGAGCTAAAGTCGGAGCAGATAGATCTGGATGGGATCTGGCTGCAGAGGCCGTTGACCATCAGATCGAAGCTTTTTTAGGAGGCATTTTTTTTGAAAAGAACTCTAAAGAGGAAGAAGAGAGATCGTTGCTGAGCACTCCTTTAAGAATAAGGAAACCTCAGGAACAGAGGGGCCCTTTCTTTAGCGCCAATCCTGTTGGTGCAAATTCTAGTTGCTGTTGGAGAAGTGCTAGAGTCGAAGAAGATAAGGTCACTATCGGTGACCTATAAAATAAGTCTCATCTAGAGCTCGGGGTGGTGGCTTCGGCAAGACCCTCTGATGGTCAAGTTAGCTTTTTTGACCAACTAAAATGGAGTTCTCAGTCAAGAAAGTTGCAGAGTTTCGAGAGGAAGAAGAGAGCCTCCCTAAAAATGTATCTAGAGGATCCCTTTTATAGATGGAGCCTATAACAAACTGATAGTGACAATCATAATTATTGAGTAGTGAGCCACTCGAAGCCACGTGGAGTTTGTTACGGAGGATAGTGTTTGTTGTCACGAGGTGCCAGTCCATTTGAGATTTGATAGTCAAAGTTCGAAGGGGTGGGCATCGGTTGGTGATGACCTTTGAGCTATATCAATTCTAGAGGAGTTTGGACCCCTCTAAGGTTGTTCGAGTGTGGGTCAGTTCATACCGTGTACGAGACCGAACTCGTGCAGAGACCTTCCTGGATTATTGTAGGAAGTTTGGCCACTAGAGGAGTCCGAAAAGGGGTTTGGCCGCTGGAGGAGTCTAGAAGGAGTTCGGTTGCTAAGGGGGTCTGAAAAGGGGTTCGACAGCTAGAGGAGTCCAGAAGGAGTTCGGCTGCTAAAGGAGTCTAGAAGGAGTTCGACTGCTGAAGGGGTTCGACTGCTGAAGGGGTTCGAAAAGGGTTCGACTACTGGAGGAGTCTGGAAGGAGTTCGGCTGCTGAAGGGATCCGAAAAGGATTCGACCGTTGGAGGAGTTCAGAAGGAGTTCGGCTGCTGAAGGGGTCCGAAAAGATTTGACCACTGGAGGAGTCCAAAAGGAGTTCAGCTACTGAAGGAGTTTGAAAGAAGTTTGGCTGCTAAAGGGTCCAAAATGGGGTTCGACCACTAGAGGAGTCCGGAAGGAGTTTGGCTGCTGAAGAAGTTCAACTGCTGAAGGGGTCCGGAAGGGGTTCGACTGTTGAAGGGGTCCGAAAGGGTTCAGCCATTGGAGGAGTTCAGAAGGAGTTTGACTGCTGAAGAGGTCCGAAAAGGGTTCGACCACTAGAGGAGTTCGACCGCTGGAGGGGTCCCAAGAGAAAGAATTTTCGATCGAAGCTCTTTTATGATTATCAATTATATTAGGCTAAGCATTAGACTGAACTTCGGTGGAAGTGGGGTTTATCCCCAACATAACCAATAAATGATTAGGCCCAACTTTGGGCGGCCAACCTAACCACCATCAGAAAGACTTAACCAAATCATCATTTTATGAATGATAATTTTATTAGTCAATAAGCACCAAGCCTTTGGGCCTCCAGTGATTATCAAATTAATGAACATATTATCACTCAACTTAATGCGAGGCTATGATTTAGTTATCTATATAACTATTCTATTTTTAAGGATCTAATAATTTTAGAAGATTTAGTTAACATATTTAAGAAAAGCGAGCCAATTTTGATCCTTCCTCTGACTTCACTAAGTCAGGTCAAAAAGGATCTAATCTAAGCTGGCATTAGGAGCACCTAAATCAGTCAGACTAATTTACTTAATTGATATGGGTGAGTCTGAATCACCAAGTGATCTAATCAAAATCTAACTCACCAAAATGGTCAGATAAGTGAGATCAGCGGAAGGGATATGCCATTAACTCATCAAAGATCGAATCAGTGTGAGTAGCTTCCAATTAAAAATTACTAGTCAAACTACCAAACTTTCCTTAGATACCATCCAGTTTATTAGTTTTAATTTGACCAACCTAGTAATTTTGGATTCGACCGCATAGCCATGAATTAAGTTCATTTTGGTCCTCGTTAAAGTCATGAACTTGACCAACTACAACTATTATAATTGAGTCTATAGAGTCCTTGACCTAATCTAAATTGATATTTAATTAGATTTGATTAATTACTCTAATTTAGTTCACTCTTTAACTAACCTTAGGTCTAACCCAATTTATGGATCTAATTCAACTAACCTAATAACCCACGTTTTATGAGTAATGACTTAGAGTCTTAATTTATAATTCTAGACACTAAATCATTATATTTAATATTTAATTAAGTTTATGGGCTGTGGGTTAGGGTTTCGCATTTCAAAAAATATTTTTTAAATTTTTGAAAGGTTTTTTACAACTTAGTATTATTCACCAATTAAGTCAACTTACTTTAAAATTGAATCGGCTCAATTCACAAGCAATATCATAAAAATATTAGATCAAATCTAAGATTTTATGATTAACGATAAAGATTAGCAACGTACCAGGATAATCTTTTTACTATAGGAGATAAACCCTATAGTGGGACAACCTATAGTCTGTGCAATCAAGATTTTAATTTTTAGATCTAATTAATCAAATTATTAGATTAATATTTAGATCAAATCTAAATTATCAATCTAAAATATGCAAGCATATCATGTTTAGCGAACCTATTCTGATACCATTTGAAGGAAATTACGTACGGTTTAAGCATGCATTTTCGAAACTTTTTGAATAAAATAGTAATAAAAGCAAATATTAATCTAAAATTAATACTATGCATGCATTGATCATATCAAATAAATCCCACTTAGGATCTAAACATACTAATATGTGATAGAAAAATAAAATGCATTCGATCAGCAAATCGAATCTGCTGACCGATACGAGTTTAGAACTCGATACCTTCTCATGGATAGCTGATCTCCATGATCTAAATTCATCAAAAGAAGCTATTGTGTTATGCTGCAGCTGCACACTCATTCGCCTCTATGGATGGTCCACACAGAGCTCCTGGTCCCAACCAGCTCTATTAGAGTGCTAGCTCCTAGCCAGAACCTTCGACATTTGATCATGATCGATTATATACTTTTTGATTTCTTAAATATTCTAAAAAATTAGAACATAAATACTGGAGGATGATGAAGAGGCGTTTCAAATTTGGTGGAGATTCGATGCTCACAGCACTCAATCTCTCCACCCGAATCTAGATTCCCAAAACCAGGATTTCACTCAGCCCAAAAAATCTGACACACTAAAAATCCTATCACATCCTCTCTATGCAGAGTTTTTCTATGAAATAAGCTTTTATAGAAAGATAACTTCTAGATCTATAAATCCTATTTAGATTATATCTAAAAATTAAGTATCCTTAGAGGTGAAAATTAGAAGAGAAGAGAGGCATGAGGGAAAAGTAAAGTGCTATAGGACCCTACTCACCTTCACTCCAAGATTTTTTTTTGTCCAAAACTAATATCCAATCACTCTAAAATTTTTACCACATAATGTAAATCCCTTCTTCTACATACAAAAAAAATATTCATAATTTATTGATGTGAATACCATGGGAAAATTATATGGAAAAAGATAAGAGTCGAGTGTTTGGGAGGTTTTAACCACTCACTTGATTTCAAAAATCAAATGAGCCTTTTATCCCTATCCAACACCTCCTCCCATGTATTTAATACATAGAAGGACTCTCCTTCTACATGCACATATTTTTATTTTTCCAAAAAAATATTTGACAAACAAAAGGGAGGGCATGGGAAGCAAATAAGGTTGGATTGGTTCCAACCTCCAACAAACTGAGTTGAATTCAAAACTCAACTTACTTTGAACCGGTCCAACCCTTGGACTAGGTCAAAAGCAGATAAGAGAGGGGGTGCAGAAACCTTCTGGGTGAGGAAAAAGTTACGTACAAAAGTTTTGGGCATGGAACAAGAGTGGAAAAGTCAAAAATGGTGGGCGCATGGGAGAGTTTGAATTCAAACTTCATTTGACTTGGTCCTAATTGGTTTCAATCAAACTAATTAATCTAGATCCAATTAGACTAGGTTAAATCCAACCAAATTAGGCTTAGCCTAATTTAATAAAATTTTAATCAAATTAAAAATTAATTAGGTCCAGGTCCTAATTAAATTAGGGTCAAAACTTCCATAGCGATTAGGTCATCTCATGACCTGATCCGATCAAACCCAATCGAATCAAATTCAATCAAATTTGATCGAATTTTCATTGCTCAATCAAATTGAGCTAATCAACAATTGAATTGCTAACTAATCCTCTGAATCCTCTAAAAATATTTGAGTCCAAATTGGATAGCTTACCGGATAATAGAGTTCCATCAACATGAAACTCTTGAAGAGTCCTAATCTAGTGGAACTCTTGAACCCAGTATTCTAAATAAATGGAAGTCATGATCTTAGAGTCCCAGACCAGTGGAACTCCTAATCAGAGAGTCCTAGATGAGTAGGATTGAGAGTCCCAGTCCAGTGGGACTCTTGATCATAGTCCCAGTCCAATAGGACTCTTGACCACGATGTCCTAGGTCATCAAGACTCATGATCAGCCATTAGATCAGGTAGGAACTCCTTATGTGTGTGACCTCATAAGTTCGAATCTTAAGTCGGTAGCACAAAAACTAATTTTCTATACCAATCGATGTGACCATCTAGCAATGGTACCCAATGTCCGGATAGGTCGAAAAGTCGCAACACAATAATGATGAACCTATGAAATATGGTTATCATATAATTCATCCCCTTGATCATGATGCTCAAAAGAAAGATCTAGAATTTACTGTCAACCCTATAATTCATCCACATTGCATTTCAAAATTTAGCATTTCTCATATGGACTACCCCAATCGAGGATTTGCTAAATTGAAATACAGCAATGCACTTGCTCCATCACTTGGAGAGGTCAATCCCATCTTGACTAAGACACCGACAAGTCAAGTACTTGACTGCACCCAGTAGCCTTCCATTACTGAATTAGAAATTTAGGTAGTCCATTACCTAAGTATAGTGAGTTGCTTGCAAGTCACCATGGTGGTCTCAGGTTTAAGGGAAACTTATACCCATATTCTTTGGGACTAATCTTGACAGAAGAAAAGCTCCAAAGTTGGTCACGTTCAGTGCAGATATACCCATACATCTCATTTGCATGTCGTGCTAGTATCTCAACACTCCTTGATTACGAAGATAACCAATCTATATGGCACACAACGACCTATACTCGATAAACATTGTCGTCCTAAGTAACAACGTATCTTTTGATCGTGAATAATTTTAGGACTAAATGATAAATCCTCTTTTATCAAATTTAGATAGTCTTAAGGACTTCATCACAACACAGGAGTTCATTAGAAGACAACAGAATTTATGATGAGAAATGTCAAATTAACTTTTATCATTTGATAATTCATATACAAGTACAATAAGTAACACGATCATCAATAGGCTGACGATTGGCTTTGGGACATATTTTCAACACATACTACACCAAAAAAAGAAGAACCCACGTACTCAATGGTTATTACTCTGGTACCTATAAAAGAAAGATAATCTGATCAGTTTGGAAGATCATCTAATACTTTTAGGGCAATCTCTATTACTTTGCTCTTAGATTCTTGTTTGACCAATCTACTCTACTAACTTAAGCATCGGAGGATCCTTGTCAGAGCCAACTCTGATCAGTGTGGACTTATTCTTACAGGTTTCTCAGTGTTTGATCGTAGATGCAAGTGGATTGGCCGTAATAATAATCATCTTGCTAACTTGACTTTTTTACAATCACTTGCTCTCTTGTACATGAGTTGAATTGTGAGGATAGATAAAATTCCTTGTCTGTGACACCCAAACACCCCACTATGCCTAAACAAGCAGTTAATGCTTGTAGGGTTTAAATATGAGACCTATTATGGTTTGAGCGAAACTAGTGTGCATGCATATGGTTATTGTGGTCACACACATGTATCAGATAGGAACTTTAGATTTTTTTTTTTTAGGTAAAAGGGGCATTGTATTACTGAAGAAGAAGAATAAAGCAGAATGTCAAAAGTTTGTACATAAGGAAAACAACAAAAGTATTGAGGCCTCCCAAAATTGTATTGAACAAAATGACCTCTAAAAGGAAAAAGATAAATGGAAGACATATACAATATAACATAAAACAACATAACTTTATAGTCGGGAAAAGATACAAAGAAGAAATAGACATGCATGTAGAATCTCAAATAGCCTACTAGTGAAACCTCATTAGTATCGTATGAAGAGCATGAAAATAGAACCAATAATCCCACAGATCTAAAATCTGATATCTGTAATGGTAAGGCCACACGTGTAAATGAAGCACGGCCATGTGACTTATGGATTTTTACCGATCCTTGATGGCTTCAAATGGACAAACATGCACGCTACCTTTATGTGAATTTTTTAAAAAAAATATGCGCATTATTGCATCCAATCAACCTGCACTCGTAAATGATCACCTAAAAATCTGCAAAATAAAGTTCACACTGACCAGAGTTAGCTCCAACAGGAACGCTCTAATGCTTAAGTTAGAAGGATGGACTGATCGAACAGGAAAATACGAGGAGCAAAGAAGCAGAGTTTGCTCTAAAAAATGTATTGTCTCTCTCCTTAAACTAGTCAGTTTATCTTTCTTTTATAAGTATCGGAGTGATAACTACTTGGCACGTGGGTTCATCTTTTCTTGGTATAATATGATAGTGGGTAGGTAGTTAGAACCACCCACTAATCATCATTTTCTGCTCTTCTAGGAGGAGGTTTTGTATAGTCGATCGAGAGTTGGATAGGTTGTTTGGAGAGCTCCCGCCAATTAGTCGGATTGGTTTAGGACCGATCGATTATCGGATCGATCGATTGGCCAACTGATTCTCTACCAATTGATCGTCGATCGGTTGGAGGACTTAAGACCAAAAAATGATCGATTGGATGGCTCAAGAAAGGATGATTGACAGTCGTTCAAATGATTTCTAGTCGATAGTTAGTCGGTCTATCAGACTGCATGCCCATTAGATGGTAATCTATCGGTATTTCTATCATTGTATCGGCAGATGTCCATCGAAGATCGATGATCCATCTGTCACAAGCTAGTGAGTCAGGTGGTGGATTAATATCCCCCAACAATTGCCCCCCACACCCAAGTTCGGTGCAACGATTCGACATTTTGTCTTGATGCACCGAATGTAGGGGGTTAACATGTGGCGTCGCTTTGAAATTTGTTCTACTGCCTGTCATTTATGATTTTCATAATCTTCAATAAATTTATTGTCTGATGCTTCGGGGATCGCAACAGTCGCCATTAATGCATGCACGATTATGGAGCCTGAGAGATTTGATGCTCAGCTGCTCTTTGATCGACACGTGTCAGCATCTGGTGAGGCTTTTGTACATCTCGACTATCGGTGGATCCTATATATACTAGTCCCCCCTAAAGGTTTTTCTTCCATCACCTTCAACAGTAGTAGCTTTTGGGAACCTTGCTTGTTCTCTCATCCTTTAGCGCCTAGGTTTGAAGTTCGAACCTCCTTTCTAACATCTTTGTTTCTTTCTTTTATTTTATTGTTGTGTACATGGTTGGTCATAGTAATTCATTGTGAGGTCCAGCAGCCGAAGCTTCCACTCTGACAACATCAGTTGTGGAGTGGCTTCGGGATCAGTATCAGATCTCGAAGGACTTTTGTTTGTTGGCTCTTGGCCTCGATGGTCGGGTGAACTCACCTCCATCAAGTTTTATAGCCTTTTATTTAGAAAATCTTAGGTCCGGCCTTAAGTTTCCTATTCCAGAGTTCCTCCGAAATATTTTTGACTATTATAGGGTTTGTCCAGCCCAGCTAGCACCGAACTCCATTCGACTTTTGATTTCTTTTGCTAAATTATGTCAGTTAATCCCGATGATTCCTCAACTTTCTTTGTTCAGACCTTTCTTTATCCTCTGACCCCATCCGAAGGCCGACAGATAGTGGTACTTCATCCTAAGGAAGGGGCTTTGTTTTATCACCGATCTTCCATCATCCATTCATGACTGGAAGACCCAATTCTTTTTTATTTGTCCTCCTTCTTCCTGGGGCTTTCCATCAGTATGGGGAGAGCCAAATACCCCTCCAAACGAGAATGTTCGAGTGGATCCAGCTGATTGAGAGGATTTTCTTCAGCTAAAGGATGTGAGGGTTCCCCCGCAGAAAGAGCTGAATATCGAAGAGGCTCTATATGATGCCAAATTTGGTCCGACACCATTCGTAGGTACATGTAGTGTCTGTACTTTTATCTTCTCTTCTATTCAATTAGTTTTTGATATTGATCTAACCTTGTTATTCGATTTGTAGGGATGCACCTTTCTCTTGGAATCTTCAAACATGAAGTCCGCCAATTTTCCACTCAAAAGTGGATGGCACCCAGTGCCAGCTCATTGTGCACGTCGAAGAAAAGTCGGGCAGTTGGTCCTTTGGCTACCCCTGCTTCTGCTGATGCCCAACTGGCAGCACTTTCTAGAGTCGTCGGTGCTCTTGTTGTCGCTTCTTCATGCTCCACCTAGTGGCAGCATCTTCTGAAGCTCCTCCGACCATCACTCAATCGGAGGAAGATGTTATTATTGTTAATGCTCTAACTATCGCTCTATCATCGATAGCTCAAACGACTGTTGCTACATCCGCCCCACGATCAAGTTCGATTCGTAGGGGGCGTTCGTTGTCTCCATCCATGCTCGAGTCGATGTCGGTGCCTCCCGAACACTCATCGGCTGGGAGGAAAGGGAAGGCGCCTATCTCTTCTGCACTGACTGGGAGTGATGTTTCCAATCGCGGGTATACAGACTCCAAGCAAATCGATGTTCAGGTCCCAAAGTGTAGGTCAGCTCTTTCCGACCCCCAACTGGCAAGGAACATGGTCCACGCCATTCTTCTCTCGAGTGATCAGGAGTTGAAGAGGCGTCGAACTTTAGGCAAAATGTTTGGATCAGTCTATCCGACCTTCATCGGGGTAAGTCGATAACCTCCCACTATCTTCTTCTTCTCTCTTTTTTTTTTTGCTAACTTGATTCATCTTTTGTGAATAGTGGGCTCACAACATGGCCAAACTTAACTCGGCCTGCTGTAGAATGGCCGATCTTCAGCGTGCATGTTTCGACTCTGTGTTGGCTACAAACGTTGAATGTAACATGGTTGATCCATCGATTGGAGGAGTAGAAGAAAGAAGCCAATGCTCAGGAGAACAATTTATCCAAAGAAGTCTCCCACCTTAGAGCCAAACTTAGATCGGTAAGAGCCAAACTTGAGTCGGATTCAATTTGACCTTAAGTCAGCTCAGGTGGAGGTGAAGGCCCAGAGAAGTCGTGCTAAGAAGAAAAAGCACGCAGTGAACAAGATGAAGAAGGTTCATGATAGTTGGGCCAAGGAGGCAGAGGACTATCGTTAGAAATAGCAGTCTACTGAAGGAGAGGCATCTTCGACCAAGGCGGAGATCTAGGTTCTACGATAGATCTCAATCGGGCAAAAGAGTTGGGCATCAAGGAATTCAAGACCTCATCTAACCTGAGGATCCTAATCCTTCAAGGAAGTGAAGCTTCCTATTGGATCGGGTTCGGTGATAGTCGAGATGTTATCCAATAGCTCTTTCCTGATCTTGACCTCAGCAGCATCGTCATCCCTGGTACTGAAGAAGAGAAAGAGGGAGGAGACGGTGCTAAAGAAGAGGAAGAAGGAGGAGATGATAGATCATTCGTGGGCCTAGTGGACGATGGTGCTCCCATCACCGTTCTTGCTTCAACAGTGCTGGCTATTTCTGCAGTTCCTGTGGCTTCAGTTGAAGGTACATCAAGTCCCTCCACACCAATGAGTTTGGCTTCCCAAGTTGGCTGCTAAAGTCCCATCAAAGAACGAGGGAGCTGCTCCAACCAATGTCATTCCACCAACGGACATTACACCGATAATCGAAACTGAAGCCATTCTCGATCAACCCTCGAAGCAGTCGATCGTCGAGTAGATTTTGTACTTTGGTCTATCTTTTGAAACTTGTAGTTCAAATATTGTAAGGACCAAATGTCCATTTGTAAAGTTCTTCCTTAGTAATGAAAAACTTTATTTGCACTTGTTTCTTATTGTGTAACTTTGCTTTACGCTGCGACTGCAAATAGGTTGATCAGTTGTTGACCATCCATCCATCGATTTTGCTTAATCAACATTTGGCTAGCTTTTAAGGTGACTTTGAATCAAATTTTTTGCTAACACTTGTCGTTTGTTAGGGCATTTATAGGTTGGGGACAACCCAACCCTAAGTTTGTTTCTAACCAACTACTAGTCAGTTTTTTGTGGACCAATAAATAATCGAATCATTAAGGTATTTGATGATCGGATTTAAGCCAACCATGGATCGATTTCTAACCAATTTTTTGGTCAATTTTTTACCATCCAACACTTGATCAATTTTCATGACGGTCGGGTGCGATCCAAATATCCTTCGATTCGGCCATGGCCAAATCGACAAGGGTTATGTTCTTTTCTAGTCGAGGCAAACCAACTAATCCACAACCAAAAGTTTGATTGCTTTTCTTTCTTTATAGTTTGTAAGGAGGTTATGCATCAGCATTATTCACTAGTCGACCAGTCAGTGGTTCTATTGTAGGAAGCCGATTACACCGATAATTTGAGATATTCGATCGAAGGTGGCTGAAATGTCGATTGCCGATCATCCTTCATTCGTCAGTTGTTGGATTCCACCAAATGAAATATGCCGACTATTCATCGATTACAATACTTAATCGATAGTTGATCGATCAGATTCTCTTCCATTGCTTTTGTGTTTGTGTTGGTTTTTATCCGGTCAGCTTGTTCGATTTTTAACCAACTGATACGTTAGTTAACCGATCATTGTGTATGGAGGAGACATCTTTGTAGAAGACTTCACAAAATTTTATTTTTTATATTTATCTAAAGTACATGGAGCTGATTTTATTAATAGTATACTTTAAGATTGGCGACAATCCACATTCGGAAGACTTCAATTTCGTTGAGTGTTTCAAGTCGATATGCTCTAGGTCGAAGGATTTCCATCACTCGATAGGGCTCTTCCTAGTTTGGAGAGAGCTTTCCTTGGTTCAGCAGCTTGGATACTTCCACCTTCTATAGGACTATGTCTTTCGGACGAATCTCTTTCGGTTTAAGTCTTCTATTGTAGTATCTTGCAACTCGCTGTTGGTAAGCAGCCATTCTGAGTTATGCCTATTGCCGAACTTTAGGTAACAGATCTAGATCAGCCCTTGGGCAATCCAAATTACTTGACTCGTCATACTTTTTCACTCTTATTGATGGTAATCTGACTTCGATGGGTATCACTGCTTCAGTCCTGTAAGATAGATTAAAGGAAGATTCACCTGTCAGGATTCGAGGAGTCATTTGGTAAGCCCACAACATCGAAGGTAGTTCTTCTGCTTAGAGGTCTTTGACCTCGTTGAGCTAGGTTTTCAAATCATAGAGGATTGTTTGATTCATAACTTTTGCTTTCCCATTTGATTGTGGATGGTCGATGGACGTCAGCTTAGGCGCGATGTGATCGTCGTGTAGAAGTCTTTGAAATTCTGATTGTTAAACTGTCGGCCATTATCGATTATGATTGTATGCGAGAGTTCAAATCTATAGATGATAGATTTTTGAACAAAATCCTCCATTTTACTTTCCATAATTTGCACCAAAGATTCAACTTCCATCCATTTTGTGAAATAATCGATGGTAATGATCAAAAATTTTCTTTGCCCGGATACTGGGGAAAAAGGACCAAGTACGTCGATCCCCCATTATGCAAACAACCATGGTGTTATGATCGATGTCAGTTGCATCATTGGCTGGCATTGAATATTCACGTATCTTTGGCATGGCTCACATCTTTAGACGAGCTCGATCGTGTCCTTCTGCATTGTTGGCCAATAATATCCTTACTGAAGGATCTTATAGGAGAGGAACTTATCCTCCAAGTAGTTTCCATAGATTTCTTCATGAACTTCTCAAAGTATGTAGTTGGCATCGGAAGGTCCTAGGTACTTCAATAACAAAAGGAAGAAAGACCATTTATAGAGTCGTCCGTCCATCATGACGTATTGCAAAGCCATCCATCTTGAGTGCTTCGCTTATGATGGATCATCGGGCAAGGTTCCTTCGGTCAGATATTTGATAATTGAATCCATCCAACTCAATTCATCGCTGATCTGCAATACTTCTTTCATCCTTTTGATACTTGGCAAGTTGAGATATTCGATGTAGGTTCGGCTAAGTTTGTTAGGAGCAGTGATGGTGAGTTAAAAGAGTGGATTGGCTCGAGCATTTTCTACTCTGGGGATGTGCGAGATGTCGAAGTATTTGAAGATAGAAGTTTTGTTTTTCATCTTCTCCAAATACTTTTGCATCATTGGATCGCAGGCTTTGAAGTCATCTTTGATTTATCCTACGATGAGTTGAGAGTCAATGAATATTTTTAGTTCTCTAACATCGAGCTTCCTAATGATTTTCAAGCCGGCTAGAAGAGCTTCATACTCGGCTTGATTATTTGAAGCTTTGAAATTAAATCAAAGGGTGTACTCGATGACTATTCCATTGACATTTGCCAAGATGAGTCCCGTGCCACTTCTAAGAGCATTTGACGTCCTATCGATGTGTAACACCCAAGCCAACTTATGATCAGTTTTAGGAATATTTTTTGCAAACTTGTGAGTTGTTTCCTCTTGATCGAGCTTATCATCCAAGATGGTACATTAGATAATGAAATCACCCAGAACCTGGGCTTTCATTGACAGGCGAGGGTGATATTGAATGTCGAATTCACTGAGCTTTATCATCCATTTTACCATTCTACCTGAGGTATTTGGTCGATGTAGGATTGACTTCAGAGACTGGTCGGTTAAGACATGAACTGTATCGGCTTGGAAGTAGGACTGAAGCCATTACACCGAAATGATCAAGATATAGATCATTTTCTCCACCTTTGAATATTGGGTTTCAGCATTATGAAGGACTTTGCTCGCATAATAGATGGGCTGCTGTACTTCAACTTTCATCCTCTCTGACCAGAACTGAACTAACAGCTTCATCGGATATGGCTAGGTATAAATATAGAGGTTCTCCTTCCATCGACTTTACGAGCAATGGAGGAGTCATCAAGTATTTCTTTAGCTCTTCGAAGGATCATTGGCAATCATCAGTCCATGAGAAGTCTTTAGTCTGCCATAGAGTTTTGAAGAAAGAAAGACATCTTTCGACAAACTTGGAGATGTACCGACTGAGCGCAGCGATTCTTCCATTGAGCTGTTGCACCTCCTTCTTCGAAGTTCGATGTTTTATATCAACGATTGTCTTTATCTTCTCAAGATTTACCTCAATTCCTCAATGTGAAATAAGAAAACTAAGAAACTTTCTGACCGTCACTTCAAAGACATATTTGGTTGGATTTAGCTTCATCCAATGTCATCAGAGTATGTTGAAACCCTTTTTTAAGTTTCGAACATGGTCCTGACTTTGGATGCTTTTTACCAGCATATCATCAACATATATTTTCATATTTTGCCTGATTTATGATTTAAAAATCTTGTTCACTTGATCACTCCTACATTTTTGAGCCTGAATGGCATGACTTTATAGTAATAAATTTCTTTGTCAATGATGAAGGTAGCATGTTCTTCATCTTTGGGTGCCATTTGGATCTAGTTATAGCCCACAAAAGCATCCACAAAGCTTAGGAGTCGATGTCCCAAGGTCGCATCGATAAGTTGATCTATTTTTGGGAAAGAAAAACTATCCTTCGGGCATGCTTCATTCAAGTTGGTATAATCAATATAGATGCACTATTTTTCATTAGCTTTTCTCACCATAACGACATTTGCAAGCCAATCAAGATAATGGGCTCCTCTGATGAAGCCTACCATGAGGAGCTTGTTGACTTCTTCGTCAATGACCTTTTGTCATTCGGAAGTGAATGGTCACTTTTTTTATCTCACCGACTTGACGTTTAGATTAATGTTCAATCGGTGAGAGATTATTTCTGAAGGTATGCCTGGCATGTCGGTTGTCGACCAAGTAAATACATCGATGCTGGCTCTTAGCAATCGAATCAACTATTCACGCTCCACCGTCTGAAGGTGTGACCTAATTTGAACAACTGTAGTTGGATCATTCTCTTGCAATGGGATGGAGACCATCGGCTCCACCGGCTCACCTCGATTTTTATCTTTTCACTGATCAAGGCCATCCAGTAGTGAAGAATCTTTCGATTTATTCTCCTTTGTAGTGATTGTAAGGCAACATCGGGCAATCTGTTGGCTGCCTCGCATCTCTCTGAATCTAGCTTTAGTCAAAAATTGGACTAATAAATGGTATGTCGATACTATCATCTTGAGGGCATTGAGTTTTGGTCTTTCGAGTATGGCATTGTATGCCAAAGGAACTCTAACGACCATGAAAGTCAAGACAATAGTGCTTTGTCGAGTTTTGTCCCCGCAGTTAATGGAAGATCTATCTCTCCCTCAATGTCAATGGCGTCTCCAGTATATTCGACTAAATGGATGGAAACTCTTCGGAGGTGCTCCATCGATAATTTCATTCATGAGAAGGTAGAGTAAAATAAAATATTAATCAAACTTTTATTATCGATGAGAATTCTTTTTACAACATAGTTTGCTATCATCACTGAAACGATGATAGCATCATCATGAAAAATTTAAACTCTCCTTACATCATTATCCAAAAAGAGAAAAAGTTCATCGAATCATCATTTCTTGGTCGATCCTTCTTCGGAGGTTGCCCCCCGGCTCTTGGTCACCTAGAGATCATATTGATTAGACCAACTGATAAGTGGTAAAAATATACTAATAAAAGTATTAAATTATAAAATAAATTAATTTATTTTTAAAAAATTGATATTTTTATAATTTTATATAGAAAAGAAGGTCACCAATATGAATATCTTTATTTTTTTAATTTCAGATAAAATAAATTTTCAAGCAAAACGGACTTCAAACGAGCTCAGAATTGAATTTCAAAGAACATGAAAAAAATTAATTTTTAAATGTCAATCGGTACGGCTCAAATCGGCTCAAAAAAATTGGCTCAGCAGACCGCCCGACCTGACTGCACTTAGAACCATATCGACCACCTGCTGATGCCCCGCTTACGCCATGCTGACATCAAAATTTTTTACGGTGCATGATGGACCGCTACAGTAATTAGGCAAGGGCATTTCGAGGATTTCATGAGGATGAGCATGCTCCGAATGGCTAAAGGAAGCAGCGGTGTATGCAACGCCGGGCTCGCGCATGATCTATAAATGGTATTCTGAGAATTTTGTTAGATCCGATGGATGTTGTTCGTTGGGATTTGATCGAACAGTGGAAATCTGTGTGCTGACGAATGATGGATGCAACTATTGATCGAGATCCAACAATGGAGATGCGTTACCTATTTTAACTAGGAATCTGAAGGCTCTTCTTGTATGCGATCCAATGGTCCTGATTTAATCATCAAGAAGATCTGATGATTGAGGTTAATTCCAACTTGAATTGGATTTTTAAAAATAAAATTTAAGTGGTTTTTGATCCATTGGATACTGATTTGAAGGCCAGAATTGTCCAAGGTTTTAATTTGACTTCTGTTAAGAGTTTTAAATCCAATTTGGTTAGAATTTCTTCCAAAAATCCATTTCTTAGCCTATTTAAAGGGGTTGCCTGCTGTTGCCGAAGAGAGGAGGTGGAGAACAAAAATAGGGAGTTGAAAATAAAGAAAAAATAGGAAGAAATAGAGAGAACAGAGAGAAGAGAAAGAGTTTTTATTCTTGTTATTTTTCTTTCCTCTTCTTTTGTTCTTTCGAAGATCGGTACACAAAGCAACTTTCTTCTTCATCGAGTTCTCCATACCAAGAGCAACAGACAATCAATTTCAATAAATAAATAGTCTAATTTCTTCATGCTTTTTATTTTATTTGCTATTTTTTGAACTTATTTTCATGAACTAAATTTTCTTTTACTAAGGCTAAGGTGTAGTCACTCTTTGATGCAATATTCAGTATGATTTATTTTTAATTTTAAATTTTGTTCATGAAGAGTATATAGATCTGATCTTAATGCTTTTAGATTACTGACCATCTTCTAATTGATCTGATGAACATAGATGATATGGACCAAGTACATCTATGTTATTGCTTCTTGATTATATACCTTGTATTATGAATCGAATTAAAATTCATATGCATGCAAGAATTTTAGTGCACTTTGGATGCAGCATATTTTAATTAGAGGATTTCATAAAACTTAATGCATTGATATTTATTTAAATTACACCTAGACCAAAGAGTAGTTAATAAATATTGATAGTTTTGCTATGCCTTGACCAAAGGATAGTGAATAAATTAGAAGACTCCACCATCACATGAAATAAAATTAACCTAATAACCTGAATATTATATTGACTGAGTTGGTGAATTGATTGCTTTAGTTACCTATTGATCTTAAGTTTAAAATCCTAATAATTACACTCATTTTATTTCTTTATAATTTTTAATTATTTGTTTATTTTATTCTTTATTTTTTTAATTCTCATAAATCGATCTTCTAAATAAAGCATAAGAAAGAGCTTTTGAGTACTTATTTTTCAATCCTCTAGGGATGATACTCAACTCACTTTATTACTTGATCGACTGGTGCACTTGCCATAGCTATAGAATAGCATGCATCAAATTTTTAGCATCGTTGTCAGAAATTGTGTCTAAAATAATATTAAAATTTTGATCCTAGCTTTACTTTAGAATTTTAGCTTTTTTAATTTTTATTCTTATTTTATTTTTAAATTTATTTCAGTGCATGACACGTACTGGACATAGTAACTTACTATCTTTAGATCCAAAAATTGAAAGGACCATCAGAAGACTACAACAAGAAAGGAACATGGTAGTTGAAGATCCTAACGACATCAATCTGAGATTGGATATGGCGACCGAAGGGACAGCATGAAGCTATTCAAGCAGCACATCATCCATTAAATGATTAGATCACACCATCTGTAGCTGATGCAGCTTCGAGCATCAGGAGATCGCCTGTGCAAGCAAATAATTTTGAAATAAAATCAGCAATGATCCAGATGATTCAATCAACTGTCCAATTTAGTGGATACATGCATGGTGATCCTGAATGCCCATATTTCTAACTTTCTTAAACTTTATGATACTTTAAAAATTAATGGGGTGTCGGATGATGCTATTAAATTAAGATTATTTCCTTTCTCTTTACGGGACAAAGCTAAAAGTTGGATTTATTCTCTTCCTGCAGATTCTATCACAACTTGGGATGTTCCTAGTCCAAAAATTCTTAGCCAAGTACTTTCCACCTTCCAAGACTACCAAGATGTGCAACGATATCACTTCTTTTGTGCAGATAGACATGGAGACACTATATGAGGCTTGGGAGCATTTCAAAAAACTGCTGAGGAGATGTCCATATTATCAACTATCCATATGGCTTCAGGTACAAACTTTCTATAATGGTTTATCTCCTACTAATCATTCTATGATTGATGCAGCAGTAGGAGGAACCATTAATCAAAAAATGAAGGAAGAAGCCTTTGATCTGATCGATGAGATGGCATCAAATAGCTATCAGTGGCAAACAGAATGCATGATGTCGAAAAGACCAAGTAGCTATGCAGGAAGTAGATTGCGTGCCAACCTTACTAGCTGAAATTGCAGCCCTTAGAGCCGAAGTCAACAACTTGAAGAAAATAGCTATGCATGTTTAGAGCATCACTTGTGACCTGTATGGAGGAGGACACGATACAAGCAACTGCCAGACATGTAATCCTTTTGCTAAAGCAACTGATACAGCTAATTATGTTGGTAATTTTTTCATGCCGCAAGAAAATAATTCCTAGTCCAACACATACAATCAAGGGTGGAGGCAGCATCCAAATTTCTCATGGAGCAATCAAAATGCAGCACAACAGCCACCCTCGAGGTTCCAAGTATTTGAAAAGAAGTCCAACATGGAGGAGCTGATGGTCAAATTCATGCAAAACCAAGAAGCAACTATAAAAAATTTGGAAGCCAAGCTTAGGCAGGACCAAGTAGCAGCAATTCGAAACTTAGAGATGCAAATAGGCCAAATGGCTAAGATAATCTTCGAGAGACCTCAGGGATCCTTGCCTAGCAACATGGAGACCAATCCAAGGGAGCAAGTCAATGCTATCACCCTAAGAAGTGGTAAAAAGCTGGAGGAGCCACATCAGAAGAAAGAGACTGAAGAGCCAACTATAAATAAGAAATCATCAACTAAAATTCATCAGTCATCAAAACAACCAGCAGATGGATGGTCTCCAGGTATATAGTTTGCTAATCCAAATGTGAAGCCCTACGTGCCGCCACTACCATTCCCAGAGAGACAAATACAGCATCCAGATAAGAAATTTTCTAACTTTTTCAAAATTTTAAAGAATTTATATATTAATATTCCTTTTGTAGATGCTATCACTCAAATGCTCAGGTATGCCAAGTTTCTCAAAAAAATTCTAACAAATAAGAAAAAGCTGAAGGAGCATAAGAGAATAAATTTGAATGAAGAATGCTCAGCAATACTTCAAAATAAATTACCATAGAAGCTAAAAGATTTAGAAAGTTTTACTATCCCTTGCATTATTGGTGATTGTAGTTTTAATAAAATTTTATGTGATTTAGGAGCAAGTATTAATCTCATGCCTTTTTCTACTTTCAGGAAGCTTGGTCTAGGAGAACCGAAGCCTACCACTATTACTCTTCAATTAGCCGATAGATCCATCAAATATCCAAGAGGTATAGTGGAGGATATCTTGGTAAAGATAAACAAGTTTAATTTTTCTGTTGATTTTATTGTTCTTGATATAGAAGAAGATTATGATGTACCCTTATCTTAAGGAGATCCATTTTAGCTACTGGAGGAGCTTTAATAGATGTTCAATAAAGAAAATTAATTCTTAGAATCCAAGATGAATAAGTTACTTTTAATGTTTTCAAAGATACTAAATATCCTGATGATAATCAAACTTATTTTCTAATTGATATTATTGATAATTTAGTATATGAGAATTCTATAGAAAATAGGTTTGAGACTATGAAACCTAGCAATGTCCAATTGAAAGAGGGTTCAACCAAACATGAAAGTATTTTGATTGAAGTGGCACCGGATTGATTCAGCCCAAAACTCCAAGAAAGTCAAGCTGAAGACTATAAATCAGAACTACTAGATAGGTTGTTTCTTTTCTTTTTAGTTTTGATTATTTTTTTTTTCTTTTATTTTTCTATAATTTATTGTTGCTCTTTTACTACTTTGGTGTGTATTTTCAATTTTGCAAAAAAAAATCAATAAGAACTCAAGCCAAATTTCAAAGCTTCAAAGAATCAGACTGAACCAAATCAGGTGTATTCCTTCCTATCCTTTATTGCACCCTTTATTTTTCTTTCTCCATTAAACTAATGTAGAATAAGTTGGAGGGTAGAAAAAAAAATTGAAAAAAAAACTTTTTAAATCATATGTCAAGAAGAAAATCTTGAGCAAGATAGACTGGACAAGTGATAAAAGATAAAAGTATCTGCTAATGAATTTAACGAGTTAAAGAAGTAGATTAGTTGGTCAAACTTTTAGCAGCCTACTTAGGTCATCAAAAAACTATTAGCACTTCTAATTGCACATGCACACTAATAAGGCAAAGTAGGTATTAATTATAAGGCCAACTGAGGATTCAATTATCACTAAAAATTGGTAATTAATATACATTCTAATCAAAGAAACTTGAATTTAAGGAAAGAGCTACCTGCTTAAAAATAAAGTGTAAAAGATAGAGTATATATGGATTGCCCAAAGCCTAGTAACTAGGTCTCTGCACCTAAGTCAAGTATGGAGATTCACGTAAAATGGTGGAGGAAAGGCCAGGATGCTCAGCACAAAAAAAAAAAATACAATGAGTCAGTGTGAAAGCTACCTTAATTCATGAGTATAAAATTGGGAATGTACAAAAAATTAACCAAAATAGGTGATAAGAGAGGATACTTTTGTCCTTTAAATTAACACTGAAATGCTAAGTTAGTCATCAAGAACATAAGTGCTGTAGATTTTTGATGTACTCTAAGAAAGTTGTTAATTGTACTAACTACAAAATTTGCTTCTGAAGTTCAATGCTTAGTTAGTAGTATTTTCTAAAATTTTTTATCTTTAACTTTAGATTTATCTTTTTGATGGATGATCTTATTGAAATATGGTATTAAATAAAGCATTGCTAAGGGACTAGCAATGACTAAGTTGGGGGGGTGTGATAAGTGGTAAAAATATACTAATAAAAGTATTAAATTATAAAATAAATTAATTTATTTTTAAGAAATTGATACTTTTATTAATTTTATATAGAAAATAAGGCCACCAATATGAAGATCTTATTTTTTTGATTTAGATAAAATAAATTTCAAGCAAAACGGACTTCAAACGAGCCCAAAATTAAATTTTAAAGAAAATAAAAAAAATTAATAATAATAATAACAAATTAATTTTTAAATGTCAGTCAGTCCGAGTTCAAACTGGCTCAGTAGACTGCCCTGCTCGATCATGCTTAGAACCAGACTGACCTGCCTACTAACATCAGAATTTTTTTTGCGGTGCATGGTGGACTGCTACAGTAACCAGGCAACGGCATTTTGGCGATTTCACAGGGATGACCTACGCTCCTGAATGGCTGAAGGAAGCAACAGTCCATGCAATGTCGAGCTCACGCATGATCTATAGAGGGTATTCAAGGAATTTTGTTGGATCCTGATGGATGCTGTTCACTAGGATTTGATCGAATGGTGAAAATCTATGCACTGACGAACGATAGATGCAACTTCCGATTCGAGATCCAATGGTGGAGATGCATTATCGATTTTAACTAAAAATCTGAAGGCTCCTGTACACGATCCAATGGATCCCAATTTAATCATCAAGAAGATTCCGACGATTGAGGTTAATTCCAACTTGAATTGGGTTTTTAAAAAAAAAAATTTAAGTGGTTTTTGATCCATTGGATGCTGATCTGAAGGCCAGAATTGTCCAAAGTTTTAATTTAACTTCTGTTCAAGAGTTTTAAACCCAATTTGGTTAGAATTTCTTCCAAAAATCCATCTCTTAGCCTATTTAAAGGGGCTGCCTGCTGTTGTCGAAGAGAGGAGGCGGAGAACAAAAATAGAGAGTTGAAAATAAAGAGAAAATAGGGAGAAATAGAGAAAATAGAGAAGAGAAAGAGTTTTTATCCTTGTTATTTTTCTTTCCTCTTCTTTTCTTCTTTTCAAAGATCGGTACACAAAGCAACTTTCTTCTTCATCGAGTTCTCCACACCAAGAGCAACGGACAATCAATTTCAGCAAATAAATAGTCTAATTTCTTCATACTTTTTATTTTATTTATTATTTTTTGAACTCGTTATCATGAACTAAATTTTTTTTACTAAGGCTAAGGTGTAGCCACTCTTTTGATGTAATATTCAGTATGATTTATTTTAAATTTTAAATTTTATTTATAAGAAGTATATAGATTTGATCTTAATGCTTTTAAATTACTGAACATCTTCTAATTGATCTGATGAACATAGATGATACAGACCAAGTACATCTATATTATTGCTTCTTGATTATATATCTTGTATTATGAATCGAATTAGAATTCATATGCATGCAGAAATTTTAGTACGCTTTGGATGTAGCATATTTTAATTAAAGGAATTTCACAAAACATAATGCATTAATATTTATTTAAATTACACCTGGACCAAAGGATAGTTAATAAATATTGATAGTTTTTGCTATGCCTGGACCAAAGGATAGTGAATAAACTAGGACACTCCACCGTCACATGAAATAAAATTAACCTAATAACTTGAATATTGTATTGACTGAGTTGGTGAACTGATTGCCTTAGTAACCTATTGCTCTTAAGTTTAAAATTCCTAATAATTATACTCTCTCTATTTTCTTATAATTTTTAATTATTTTCTTTATTTTATTCTTTATTTTTTTTAATTTTCATAAATCGATCTTCTAAATAATGCATAGGAAAGAGCTTTTTAGTACTTATTTTTTAATCCTCTAGGGATGGTACTCTACTCACTTATCTTATTACTTGATCGACTGCTGCACTTGTCATAGCTATAGAATAGCATGCATCACCAGCCGTTGGTTAGTTTTGATGAACTTCCTCTGACACTGATGGTTGATTGGCATGAGATTGAGTCAGGCGATCAAGCTGGTACTTGACAATAAATTCTAGCTGGATAAGAGCCTTGATCTCATCTTTCAGTTGGAAGCACTGTTCGATATCGTGATCATAATTGTGATGGAACCGACGGTACTTTCTTTTGCCTTTCCCTCAATTTTTCATCAATGGAGATTGACAAAGATAATTCTCCCCCTCAATCTCCATCAAGATCTACGCATGCAGAGTGGAGAGGAGAGTATAGATATCATACCGACTTTTCATATTGGTCAGTACGGAGTTCAATCGAAAGAAGATCATTTTCCTATTTAGAGTGGGCTAGTTTGGTCCCATAGAAATGTCATTCTTCTGTTGCTTCTTCTTCTTTTGACCTTTTTTATTTTATTGGCACCAACCAAAAGCACCTTCCTCTATGCGAATATATTTAACCACATCCTCCAAGAGCTTAGCATAGGTCCGAGGGTGGTTCTTGTCCAATGAATAAGTGAACCGAGAGCCCCGTAAATCTTGCTTTATGGCCAAAATGGTCACATCTTTGTTGAGATTTCAGACCTCGAGCGTGGATGGTGTTAAAATGTGCCATGAAGGCCCGAAGGATTTCTTCCTCTCCTTGTTTGATCGAAAAGAGGATGTCGAAAGTTCGTGGCATCCTTCTTATTGTCCCAAAGATTGATTTTGATGATAACAAAGAGTTTTGAGTATAAGTTATAAAGTCTAACTATGTTATGAGGATGTGTAGTTGTAAATTTCAAGTGCTCATAAATATCAAGTATTCTAATTCATCCAAACAAAGATTCATCTCTCAAGATTTTAGAGAAGAAATATTAGAATGGATACGGCTTTCAAGAGATCAAAATAAAGATTAATTCAAGACATAAAGGATAAGTCTAGCCTACAAAGTAATTTGAAGAAGAAAAGATCAAAAATAGTCTTCGGCATGCTTGGCACACAAACTAGGCCAACCTAGAACGGGCAGAAAGCTTAATTTTTATGATCCAGGGGATTGAGCTGATCCAGTTGAAAACTGAGTCGATCTAGTAGAACTAAGCCGACCCAGTCAGAAAGTGAGCCATCCTAATCTCAGACAATAGAAGAAGATAGAAATAGTATTTTAGAATTTCTGAGACTGAGCCGATCTAGCTAAAAACTAAACTGATCTAATTTGGACTGAGTCGATCCAATTTAAAACTGAGCCGACCTAGTACCTATAATGGCTAGTTTTCAGAACTACAACTTTTTCATCCTAAGATCTTTTCAACGACTATTTTCTCTTCTCCAATGGCTAGATTACTTTCAAAAGCCCATGTTGGTGCCTTGTAATAGTGGAAAAGCTTTGAAATATATAAGAAAATATTTGAAGCATTAAAAGAAGCTTTGGAGAGTATATTGAGTATTAGTTAAGAAAGCTAAGGAGTGAGCTGAAAAAAAGAGAGAAGGAGTTATTTTTTAAAGTGATCCTTTGTCCTTTCACTACAAAATATCCTCAAGCAAGTGAAAGTAAGAGTGAAAAGAATCAAGAAGCCTCACAATCTCTCATTCATTCAAGGAGAAGAAATCAACCTTACAAGCAAAGCAACTTGGATTATCTTCTCTTATGCTTCAAAAGAGTTTATTTTAAATTATAATTTTATATTTTATTTTAAGTTTCTTGGGATGAGAAACTTGGGTTGGTCCAAGCATTGAGTTGGATATTGTATTGGTTTGATTGGTGAGCCAAGGGTAAAATCAATTGAGGTTGATTGTTAGCCTGGAGCAAAATAATCACTTATGAGATTTTGGTTGGTAATCAGAAAAAAATCAACTGGGTTGATTGTGAGTCTAAAAAATAATCATGTATGGTTTTGGTTGGTGAGCCAAGAAAAATCAACTAGATTTGATTATGAGCTCGAAAAATAATTGGACTGTAATTCTTGTTGAGAATTATAGTTGAATTTCCAAGGGATATACTTGAGAGAGTGACGTAGGTGCTGAGTTTGGCATCGAACCACTATAAAATTTATGTATTTATGATTATATATTCTTTACTTTATTGCTTTCATTCACTACACATTACAAAGCTTGTTTCATTACCTATTGTGTGCACATCACTTAGTTTAAATCATTCAAATATGCACATTAGTCAAAAAGTTTTTGAAATACCTAATTCACTCCTCCCCCCTCTTGGATAGCCATCCTTGGGCAACAAGTGGTATCAGAGCAGGTGCACTAATATTAGTTGTTGATCTATAAGTCAAAGAGCTAATGATTTTATAGTTGGCCCATTTGGTTCTTTGTTGAGTGAGGGACACTCAACCATTAGACCTCCATTTTTTAATGGCAGCAACATACTTATTGGAAAACTAGAATGAAAATTTTTATTCAAGCACAAGACTATGACATGTAGAATATCATACTCAATGGTCCTCACACACCTACAATGATTGTCCATAATACATGTGTGCCTAAACTTGAAAAGAATTGGAATGAGCAAGATAAGAAGCAAGCTCAATTAAATGCTAAAGCTATAAATATCTTATATTGTGCATTATATTATAATGAATTTAATAGAATATTAGCATGTTTATCTATAAAAGAGATTTGAAAAAGACTTGAAGTGACTCATGAGGATACAAGTCAAGTCAAAGAATCTAAAATAAACATGTTAGTTCATAAGTATGAGTTGTTTAAAATGAAACCTCATGAGATAATAAGTGATATGTTTACAAGATTTACTGAAATTTTAAATGAGTTAACGAGTCTTGGAAATGACTATTCTAATAATGATCTTGTATGCAAAATTTTTAGATCCTTATCGAAGGCTTGGGAAGCAAAAGTAATCACAATTCAAGAAGCCAAGGACCTTAGCAAGCTTGCTTTGGAAGAATTAATTGGATCGCTCATGACACATGAGCTCGATATGAACCAAAGCATAGAGGAGGAAATGATAAAAAAGACAATCCTTGCACTCAAGTCATCGGCCATTGAAGAAAGTTCAAATGACTCTACTGAGGATTCGGAAGATGATAAAGAAATGGTGATGATTACAAGAAGGTTCATGAGATTCATGAGAAAGAAGAAAAATTTTGAACCAAGAAGAGAAAAAGAGGAAAAGAATCAACTTAGATAAAATAGAAAGGACAATCCTCCATTGAAAAAGAGCTCAAGAAAATTAAGAAGGAAAGCTATATTGGCTAATTGGAAAAGTAGTGAGAGCTTAAATTCAGAAAAGGAGTCATCCTCAAGTGAAGAAGAGACAAACCTATGCTTGATGGCTCACAATGAAGAGGTAAGTTTAAATCAATCTAATGAATTTTCTTTTGATGAATTATTAGAAGCTTTTCATTGATTTAATGGATGAATTTAAAATGATAAGACTGAAAAACAAAGAATTAAAGAAATCTAATCTCCTTTTAGTTGATGAAAAGCGTTTTTTTCTTAAGAGAAAAAGAAGGTCTTTTAAAAGAAATGAATTCTTTGACTAAAGAAAAGGATGTATTTCTTAAATCTAAAAAATCTTTAGTAAAAAAATAATAAATTAAAAAAAATTGAAAAATCAAAACTTTACATTGAAGAAAAAAAAAGATTTACGGAAAGAAAAAAATCTCTTTTGGAAGAAAATGTGAAATTAAGTAAAGAGATTAAAATATTGAAGCCTATGCTTAACAAGTTTATAATTGGATCTCAAAAGCTTCAATTTATTTTAATCAATCAAAAGGCTATTTTTGATAAAGCTGAAATTGGATACAATCCTTTAAGAAAATAGAAATTTGTGAACAACATATTTAGCAAAACCTCATTTGAAAATCATTCAATTACATGCTTCAAATATAATAAAGTTGATCACAAAATTTCAAAATGCAATACTAAAAGAATTGGCCAAACTTTAATTAAATAAATTTGGATTTCAAAAGGAACTATGTGCTCTAACGTCCATCGACCCAAGATGACTTGGGTACCAAAAATTAGCAAGTAATTTTTACAGATATACCAAGGATCTAATGGAATGAAAAGAGAAAAAAATTATTTTGGATGGATGCCTTGAAAATGAAATTAGATGGGTGATGATGCTCGGTATAATCTAAACTCTTCTCACATTATACCATCATTGCTTATTTAATTGATTCTATCTACATGATTTTATATTTTGTTTACTTGCTTGAAATACTTTTTGTATGATTGATTTTGATGATTTATTGGTGCTTATGTTGAATATGTTTCTTGATCTAAATTTTAATATAAAATCTATATTATATTTTTGCAAAAAGGGATGAAAATACTTAAGAAAATGATTTGATCTCATTTAATTTGATTGATTATCATACCGCCAATTGCATGTCAAATGATTCAATGTTTTTATCTTATTGTGATTGACTATTATAATTGAATACTATAATTGATTATGATTGAAGAATTATTGAATAAAACTAATTTATGAATTTTTATTATTAGATTTTAAGAATAATTTAAAATATTGATATATTTGTTTGATAAGCTGAACTTCTAAAGAAATATTTCCAAACTCAATTGGTATCCTGACTTATAGTAAATACTTATAATGACAAAAAGGGGAAGAAAATTTGGTAAATGGAGAAAGTGAATTTAACATATTAAATCACTCAAAATTTTATGATATTTTCATAATGTAATATGAATTTGGTTATAATAAATAAATAAGGACAAGAATTAATTCTATTGTGTCAAGAGTAAGCAAGGAATGAAACTAAGAAATTTGGCATATAGTAAGGGGGAGCAAATTTTAAACTCAATTGACTATAATACTAAGGGGAAGCTTAATGCTTTTGGATTGTTAAAGAAAATTTTTATTGATTACCTTCTTTTCGAGTTATTCTTTTTGATGTTGTCAAAAAAAGGAAGAGTTATTGTTGAGTATATGTTTGAGCTTAACTAGAATGAAATTTATTATTTAAGTAATTTCATGCTTTATAAATATGTAATCTTTTAGAAACTCACTACATATTATTTGCATATACTCAAAAGTTTTGTCATCATCAAAAAGGGGAAGATTGTTGATCCAAAGATTGATTTTGATGATGACATAGAGTTTTGAGTATAAGTTATAAAGTCTAACTATGTTGTGAGGATGTATAGTTATAAATTTCAAGTGCTCACAAATATTAAGTATTTCAATTCATCCAAACGAAGATTCATCACTCAAGATTTTAGATAAGAAATACTAGAATGGATACAGCTTTCAAGAAGTCAAAATGAAGATTAAATCAAGACATAAATGATAAGTCTAGCCTACAAAATAATTTGAAGAAAAAAGGATCAGAAACAGTCTTCGACATGCTTGGCACGCAAACTGAGCCGACCCAGTCTGAGACTGAGCCATCCTAGTCTCAGTGGAAGCAGAAGATAGAAAGGGCAGAAAGCTGAATTTTTGTGACCCAAGGGATGAGCCAATCCAATTGAAAATTAAGCCGACCCAAAAGAACTAGGCCGACCTAGTCAGAAAGTGAGCCATCCTAGTCTCAGGCAACAGAAGAAGATATAAATAGTATTTCAAGATTTGTGAGACTGAGCCGACCCAGTTGAAAACTGAGCCGACCTAGTTTGGACTTAGCCGACCCAGTGCCTATAATGGCTAGTTTTCAGAATTGCAGCTTTTTCATTCTAAGAGCTTTCTAATGGTTATTTCCTCTTCTTCAATGGCTAGATCACTTCCAGAAGCCCATGTTGGTGACTTATAATAGTGGAAAACCTCTGGAATATACAAGAAAACACTTGGAGCATTAAAAACAATCTTTGGAGAGTATATTGAGTATTATTTGAGAAAGCTAAGTAGTGAGCTGAAAAGAAGAGAGAAAAAGTTATTTTTTAGAATGATTCTTTGTCCTTCCACTATGAAACATTTTAAGCAAGTGAAAGCAAGAGTAAAGAGAATCAAGGAGCCTCACAATCTCTCATTCATTCAAGGAGAAGAAATCAACCTTACAAGCAAAGCAACTTGGATTATTTTCTCTTGTACTTTAAAAGAGTTTGTTTTGAATTATAATTTTATATTTTATTTCAAATTTCTTGGGGTGAGAAACTTGGGTTGGTCTAAGCCTTGAGTTGGACATTGTATTGATTTGATTGGTGAGCTAAGAAAAAAATCAATCAGGGTTGATTGTTAGACTAGAGAAAATAATCACTTGTGAGATTTTGGTTGGTGATCCGGAGAAAACCAACTAGGTAGATTATGAGCCCGAAAAATAATCATGTATGGTTTTGGTTGGTGAGCCAAAAATATCCAATTAGGTTTGATTGTAAGCCCGAAAAATAATCGGACTGTAATTCTTGTTGAGAATTATAGTTGAATTCCCAAGGGGTACACTTGGGGAGTGGATGTAGGTGCTAAGTTTGGCACCGAATCACTATAAAATTTATGTATTTGTGATTGTGTATTCTTTACTTTATTGCTTTCATTCATTGTACATTACAAAGCTTGTTGTATTACCTATTGTGTGCACATTACTTAGTTTAAATCATTCAAATCTGCACATTAATCAAAAAATTTTTGAAATACCCAATTCAGCCCCCTTCTTGGGTTGCCATCCTTGGGCAACACTCCTACTGGTGCTGAAGTGAGCCACAAAGGTGTCTTCAAGCTGCTCGAAAAAGTTGATGCTTCTTGACTAGGGCCCAAAATATCCAGCTCAAGCAGCTTTCCGAAGGGTGGCCAGGAAGTTGATACACAAGAGGGCATCATTTGTCCCTAGAACATTATGAGAGCTTTGTAGCTCTGGAGATGATCGACTGGGTTGGTGGAGCCATTATACGACTCTACTTGTGGCATCTTGAATCATGACGAAATTGGTTTGTTTAGGATGCGCGAGGAGAAAGAAGGAGCAGTCTGGATGTGGAGTCCCTCGAAGGACCCTCCTTTCATATCCTCCTGGATCCGGGCCAATCGATGGTCGATTTCTTTGAGCTTCCACTCTTAGATATCGAACTGATGCTGGCGAGGTGTCCCCAGGGTCGATCCTCCTGAGGAGCTAGTTGAGGAGAAAATGGTTGAATCCCAAGGGGCTTTCCCCTTATGCTGACCTCAATGAAAATGCAGGAAAATAGAGCATTGTGATCGACGGGTGGTCCCTTGCGAACGGTGGGGGAATGGAGTTTCTGCTTGTTGAGAGCATTGAGATAATCGCTCCAATGAAGGAGAGGTAAAGCGCCTCGATACATGGCAGTTGTGTCTAGATGGCATCGCTTGTGTCGCTGGTCCTTCAACCGCCATGCATGGCTATTGTTGGAGGCTATGTACAGTCTTCATTAATATCCAAACCTACTACATTAATGCAGCTAGTTGCTGAGCTTGTGTGTCCGTCATGACCATCAAATATGAAGAGCTTAGTTCCACCACTGATAGTGGTGGAGGGAGAAGTACTTCTCATCGAGATGACTATTCAGTGGAGCTGAGTGAGTTGTGAGCATGCATTTACGCCATCATAACGAATGATAAAGATTTACTAATCATTTTCAATCCTTCCCTTCCTGGCATGCCAGTTGTTGGAAAATGTGTCTCGAAGTCAATCCTCAGCCTGTTAACGATTGAGCTACATTATATTTATAATTGATTCATTAATAAATAAAATATATTTTTGGCATTTTTCATCACAAAGTATTCATCTTCTAATGAACTCCATTATTGTGATGAAGTTCTTAGGACTATTTAGCTTCGATAAAGAGAGGATTTATCGATTAGTCCTTAAATCTATTCATGACCAAATGATAGGCTGTTAATTAGGATAATAGCATCTATTGCACATAGATCGTTGTATGCCATGTAGGTTGGTTGTTTTCTTAATCAAAGAGTATGGAGACACTAGTATGGCATGCAGATGAGATGTATGGATACATCGTCATCGAACGTGACTAACTCTAGAGCATTCTACTATCGAGAATATCTTTGATGGGATATAGGTATAAGTGTCCCTTAGACCTGAGATCACCTCAGTGGCTTGCAAGCAACTCACTGTACTTTGGTACCAAACTAACTAAATTTCTAATTCAATAATGGAAGGCTTCTGGGCACAGTCAAGTACTTGCAAAGTCAAAGTGTGATCAAGATGGAATTGACCACTCCAAGAGTTGGAGAATAATGTATCACTATATTTCAATATAGCAAAACCTTGGCTAAGATAATCCATCAAATGAATTTGATATTTTGAAATATAATGTGGACAACCTGATCAAAATTGACAGTTGAACTCTGAGGTGTCCTACGAGCATTTTGTTCAAGGGGATGAATTTTATGGAAACTATATCTATATGAGTTCTAAGGATGATGTTCTACACATTCGACCTATCCGACCGTCGGATACTATTACTAGATGGTTACTTCGATTAGTATAGGAATATATTCCTATGCTACTGGCTTACATTTGAACCTATGAGATCATATATATTAGAGCTCATGATTTGATCGGATAGTTGATCAATGATTAAGAATCATTCTAGGATTAAGCAATCAATACGATTGATGTTTAACCTAGTGCAAGCATTGCAGGAGGATCGATTAGCAATTTAATTATTAATTAGCTTAATTTGATTAAGCCAAAGAATTGAGATTAAGTTTAATTAAATATAATGTAATTAGATTTAGTTTGGGCTTGATTGGATCAAGTTCAATTGGCCTATTGGATAAGCTAAGTGCAGGGAAGAACTAGTCCTATTTCAACTAGGACTCCAATCAACCCAATTTTCTAATTAGATTAGAAAATTCAATCAAAAAATTAAATTAAATTTAATTAAGTATATAATTGGGTTAGAGCCTTATTTTATTTAGTTAACTTGGTTTTGATTTAATTTGATTTGAGAAACGATGTTTGACCAAGTCATAGATGGAATCCTAGTGAGACTAGGATTCCACCTTACGCCACCTTAGCCCTCCATGCCCCCCATGCCTATTTCTTAGGAATTTTTTATGGAAATACTCTTTCCCCTAATCTTCATGCACCTCTATTTCTTATATTGTAATTTGGTGGTTGACCAAGTCAAAAAGAGAATTAAGTTTTGATCTAAGATTCTGTGAGACAGAATCCTTATAAACTAAAACACCTCCTTCTAATTATGCCGCCCACACCTTCTTTATTTTCTCTAAATTTCATGATAAAAGAAGAAGTTTTTGTAAACCCCTATTGCTGGTCCATGGCAGGAAATAAGGTGGGGGCACCCAAGAGTTGGGCACCCCAACAACTTGCCATATTATGTCCTTTTCTTATCTAAGTTTTTTACCAAACTTGGACTCTGCATATCCTTTTATTTAGGATGAATTTTGGCCTAATTTTTTTATGGAATATAGTACATTAAGAGATATTTGAGGTGTGTAAAAATCGAAGAGAGGGAACCTTTGTACATTGGGTTTCAATAGAATAAAACTAGATGCCTAGGTGAGAGCAAAGAGAAGAAGAAGAGGGTCTTCTTCTAGGGTTGCTGTGTTCATCTCTTTCCTTCCTTCTTCCTTGGGTTTTTTAAGAGAGTCCCACATCTAAAACCTCCTCTCCATCTTGTCATCTTTAGAAGAGTCCAAATCCAAAAGAAGGAGGCATCTGATCAACCATCAAAAAAAGATCAGTACAGTACTAGCATGCTGTGCTAATTCCCTGCATCAAGATTTCTGATCATGCTCGTGGGCTCGTATGGATGAATCCTACAAGCTGGATGCATGTGCAACTCGTGACATCATCTTCAAGCCTAGATCAGTAAGTTAGAATGTCTAACTTGCATAGACAATAGATCTAATCTATTTATTTTATAGCTGCATTAGATGTAGTATTGTAGCATGTTGATGAGATCAACATGTTAATCTTTCTTTTATATTTTTTAATTTTTAATTTAATATCATATCTTGATCATATAATAAATATTAGATCTATGGTATTTCTATATTTATTTAAATAAATATTTAATTTATTTAAGTTTTTCGCTGTTTGATCTTGAAAAAGTTTCAAGATCTACCCGTGAAATCCTAGATCTAGTTCCTTCAATTGGTATCAGAGCCAGGTTCTTATTACATAATTTTGTTGAGCATGTTTAGATTATTTATTAGATTAGATCAAATTTATAATCTAATTATTAAATCTAAAATTAAAAATTCAGATCTCATGAATTGCTATAAGATTGTCCTACTGTAAGGTTTATCCCTTACAGTAAAAAGGTTGTCCTAGTTCGTGATGATCTATTCCTAATCATAAAGTTTATTAGATTTGATCTAATTTTATTTATAATTTAATAGGATTTAAAATAGTTTTAGATCTAAAAATAAAATTTTTAGATTGCACGAACTGTTATAAAAGGTTATCCTATTGTAAGGTTTACCCCTTACAGTGAAAAGATTGTCCTAGTACGTGCTGATCTAAAACATTAATTATAAAATTTTAGATTAGATCTAAGAGATTTTATGATCTGATTAAAAATATTTTAATCTAATTTTAATCACTATAAATATGTTAGATTTGATCTAAGTTATTTTATGATTGATTTGTGTTGAAACTATTTCAATTACATGAACCTATTTAGATTAGATCTAAAGTAGATTTGTGTTTATGTTACTTGCATTTTGATTATGAATCAAACATGCAACTTGGTTGATTAGGTCCATTAATTGAAAAAAGCCGAACCCCAACCCTCAGCTCAAAACTTAATTAAGAATTAAGAAGTTATTTGATTAGGATCTAGGATTGTAAATTGAAGATCCTAAGACACGAATCATAACACATTGGATTAAATGGGTTAGTGGGGATTAGGTTCATTAATTGAGTTAGACCTAGGGTTAGATTAAAGAATGGACTTAATTAGAGAATCGACTAAATCTAATCAATTGTTATCTTAGATTAGGTAAAGGATTCTCTAGATCAATTACAATAGTTGTAGTTGGTCTTGTCCATGTCTTTAACAAGATCCAAGATGGACTTGATTCTTGACTATGAGGTCTAGCATGAACTATTATGTTGATTTAATTAAAATTAATTAAATCAGTTGGTGTCTAAGGTAAATCAGACTAGTGGTCATTAATTGACAGCCCGCTTTCTGGCCATTTCTGATGGTGTCTAAGACAAGCTTTGGCAGATCCTTCCACTGATCATACTTACCTGGCCTCTTAGTAAAATTATATTTTGATCAAATTACTTGACTATTCGAGCTGACCCATGTCAGCTAGGTAAATTAGTATAACTGATTTAGGTGCTCCTTGACTAGCCTATTAATGATCTTCCTTAAGCTGACTTGGTGAAGTCAGTGGGAGAATCATGATAAGCTGGTTCATCTGACCTTTCCTCTTCTTTAAACTATTAAATTCTCTAAAATTATTAGATCTTTAAAATAAATTAGTTATGGTGATAACTAGATTATAGCCTCCTATTAAGCGGATGATAATGGATCCATCAGTTGGATAATCATTGGAGGCCCAAAGGCCTGGTGCTTATCGACTGATGGAATTATCATTCATTATATGATTTCTTGGACTATATCTTTCTAAATGGTGGTTAGGTTAGCCAACCAAAGTTGGGCCTAATCATTCATTGGTTAGATGGGCTATGTATGGTCATGTTAATGGTTAGACTTAATCGGACCTTTTTAGTGAAGGCCAAAGCCTATTGATTATGGACTGGGGCAAAATTTAATTACTAGAAATTATTTAAAAAAATAATTGATTATGAACCTACCCTTAGATGCACATGGGTTGGCCAACCAAAGTTGGGCTTGTGTGTAGTCTATGTTGATTGTAGTACCCACTAAGAAATTAAGGTAATTTCTCAAATTGGAGGTAGAGGCTACCAATTCAAATAAAATAGTAGAAGAATCTTTTGATTAAAGTCTAAATCTTTAGGTTTAATGAATCAATTACTAATTAGATTATGATTTTTCTTAGTGCAGATATGGCCACTTTTCTATCGCTCCGATCATTGTTGGACAATGATAAGTTGGTGGGATCCAACTTCGATAGCTAGTACCAAAAGTTGAAGATAGTCCTAGAGCATGAACAGATCCTATATGTGTTACGGATCCTGCACCTGAGGAGCCAACTGCCAATGCACGTGGTATAGTTAGAGATACTTACCAAAAGTGGCTCAGTGATTGAACTATGGTGCATTGCATCATGCTAGCTACCATGAGCGATGAGTTCAATCATAGATTTAAGACAGCTCAGTCAAAGAATATGCTTCAAGTGTTAGAGGATTCCTTTGGCACATCCGATGATGTGGAGAGGCACAAGACTAGTTGTACCATCTTCAATGCTAGAATGTAGGATGGTGCCTCTATCACTGATCATGTATTGTACATGATCGAGCTGATAGAGCAATTGAGCAAGCTCGATTTTTTCTTTCATAAATAGCTTGGGAAGGATGCAATACTGAACTCATTGCCCAAGTCCTTTCTCCTATTCCTTACACATTTCAAAATGACAAAGTTTGAAGTAGACTACCATGGGTTACTGGGTTACTTAAGAACTTTGAGAAGAATCATCAACTCCATAAAGAGTCGGTGAACTTAGTGGGAGGTTCATCTTCTAGTTCTCGATCCTTTAAGAAAAGGAAAGAAGAACAAGAAGAAGAAAGCTAAGAAGGTGCAAGTTTAGGCTAGGACATCTGTGCAGGGCTAGATCAAAAAAATCAAGCTTAATAAGAGTCAAGCTGAATGCTTCTTTTGCAAGAAGTGGGAGCATTGAAAAATGAACTGTATCCTCAGTACATTTCCTCTCTGAATTCGAACAGACAGAGAAAGAAACAAGCTATTATTGGATAAGGTATTTATATCATAACCTCTTGAAATATTTTTATTTGTGATATTACTGACTAGGTATTGGATACCGATAGCCCTTACCATATTTGCAATTTCATTGCAGGGATTGCAGGTCAGTAGGAGATTCGAGCAAGAAGAAAGGTTCCTGAATATTGGAGATGGAAGACCAGTTCTAGTTCTAGCTTTAAAAATTTTGAAACTTATATTTGAGTGCCATATCGTTGTTCTTAGTGATTGTTATTTCTATCCTAGTTTTTTTTTGAATATTATGTTTGTAAGCCTTCTGGTCAAAAATAATTATGAAATATCAATAAAGAAACAAGTTTGTAATATCATTATGAATGGTGTTACTATTTTCTATGGATATTTTAACAATAGTGTGTATATGTTATCACAACCAGTTAACGTAGTCTATTCCACTGGCAAGCATCCTAAATTAGATAGTGTATCAGATATCTATTTATGGCACTATAGGCTAGATCATATAAACAAGAACAGAATAAATAGGTTGACTCAAGAGGGAATCCTCGAAGTCAGTGATTGTGAATCACTTCCAACCTGTGAGTCTTGTCTTCTTGGTAAAATGACCAAGTCACCTTTCACTGAAAAAGGTGAGAGAGCCACTGAGCTCTTAGGTCTAGTACATACTGATGTATGTGGACTAATGAGCACAAGTGCTAGAGGTGGATATATCTACTTCATCACTTTTATAGATGATCTATCCAGATATGGATATGTTTATCTGATGAAACATAAGTCAAATTTTTTAAAATATTCAAATAATTTCGAAGTGAAGTAGAAAAATAAACTGGAAAGAGTATTAAAACTTGAGAAGGAAAATACCTTTCCGGATGAGTTTCTCACATATCTGGAAGAGAATGGGATTCTCTTCCAATGGACTCCTCCAAGAACACCTATAGCAAAATGATGTGTCTGAAAGGAAGAATCGGACTCTGTTAGATATAGTTCGATCTATGATGGGTTTTGCCAGCTTGCCGATATTCTTCTGAGGATATGCACTCGAATTGGCTTGTTATATGTTAAATAGGATTTCAAGTAAGTCGGTAGTTAAGACTCCATATGAGATATGGATAGGACGTAAGCCAGCACTTTCACATCTTAAGGTTTGGGGGTGTTCGTCTTATGTCAAATGGTTAATTATAGATAAACTTGGACCTAGATCTAACAAGTGTATATTTGTAGGATACCCAAAAGAGATCAAAGGATACTATTTCTACCATGCTGATGAACAAAAGGTGTTCATCAGCCTTAAGACAACCTTTTTGGAAAAGAAGTTCCTTAGTGAAGGAAACTATTGCCTCTAAGGTTGAACTTGATGAAGTTCAATAGGTAGAAAAATCGACACCTATAGCTGAACCTATGTCAGATTTGATTAGATTAGATCCAGAACCCAGTGTACCTGCACCATTAAGTCAATCCAGTAGAGTACCACATCATTTGGATAGATACTATGGTTTTTGGGATCCAATACGATGATCTCATCAAACTCGATGAGAACGATGAGGATCTGATCACCTATATGGATGCTATGCAGAGACCTGATTCTGAGAAAGGGCTTGAGGCCATGAAATCCAAAATGGAGTCCATGAAGGTCAACGATGTGTGGACATTGGTTGACCCATCCAAAGGGGTTAAATTCATTAGATGTAAATGGGTTTTCAAAAAAAAAAAGAGGCACAGACGGAAATGTGGAGACTTATAAAGTCTATCTGATTGCCTAAGGAATATCATCAACATTATGGTATTGACTATGATAAGATATTTTCTCCTATGGCAATACTCAAATCCATTCGGATTATGCTTGTGATTGCTGCCCATCTAGATTATGAGATCTGACAGATGGATGTGAAAATAGCTTTCCTAAATGGATAGATAACTGAAGAGGTGTATATGATACAACCTGAGGGATTCACATCCACAGACGACTTTAAGGTGTGCAGGCTTCAGAGATCCATTTATGGATTGAGGCAGGCATCTCGGAGTTGGAACATGCATTTTGATAAAGTGATCAAAATATATGGCTTCGTTAAGAACAGAGAAGAACCTTGCATTTACAAATGGGCAAATGGTCCAGTAGTAGTATTCCTTATCTTGTATATCGATGACATTCTCTTAATCGAGAATGACATCCCTGCACTATAGAAAATAAAAGTCTGGTTGTCATCACAATTCTCCATGAAGGACTTGGGTTAAACATCCTACATCATAGAGATGAAGATCTATAGGGATGGATCTAAAATGATGCTTGGGTTATCCCAGTCTACGTACATAGATACTGTGCTGAAGAGGTTCATTATGGAGAATTTCAAAAAGGGCTATCTTTCGATAGGTCATGAAATTTTTTTCTCTAAAAAGGATTGTTCGGCAACTTCGAAAGAGAGAGCATATGAGTAGAGTTCCCACATGCTTCGATAGTGGGATCTATCATGTATGCCATGATATGTATGAGATCAGACGTGGCATACTCACTAGGAGTAGTGAGTAGATACTAGTCTGATCCTGAAGAAAATCATTAGAAAGTAGTTAAAACCATCCTTAAGTATTTGACAAATACTAAGGACCAATGGTTGGTTTATGGTGAGTCAGATCTGAAACTTGTGGTGTTTACAAACTCCAGCTTTTAATCTGACCATGATGATAGTATAAGCGTGTTGGGATATATCTTTATTCTAAATGATGGAGCTATCTGCTTGAAAAGTTCCAAGCAGCATACTATGGCAGACTCTGTTTACGAAGCGAAGTACATCGCAACATCAGATGCCATGAAAAAAGCTGTGTGGCTGAGAAAGTTTATCACTGAGCTTAGAGTAGCACCCTTCCTAGATGGTCCGGTCCTGCTCTACTATAATAGCATCGGTGCCATAGCTCAAGGCAAAGGAACCAAAGGTACACCAGTAGACAAAGCAAGTCCTACGCCACTTCCACCTGGTCTGGGAGATCATGGATAGAGATGATGTCGACCTTCCGAAGAATGACGAAAAGGAGAACCTAGCCGACCCCTTCACTAAAGTCCTGGCGATAAAGAAGTTCGACAACCACAAGTCGAAGATGGGTATTAGATACTGTGCTGAGTGGCTTTAGGATGAGAGTTGTTGAAAAATATATCCCAAAGTCAATCGTCAGTCTATTGATGATTGAGCTACATTATAACCGTAATTGCTTCATTAATAAATAAAATATATTTTTAGCAATTTTCATCATAAAGTATTCATCTTTTAATAAATTTCATTATTGTGATGAAGTTCTTAGGACTATTTAGCTTCAATAAAGAGAAGATTTATCGATTAGTCCTTAAATTTGTTCACGATCAAATGATAGATTGTTAATTAGGACGACAACGTCTATCGAGCATAGATCACTGTATGCCATATAGGTTGGTTGTCCTCTTAATCAAGAAGTATGGAGATATTGGTATGGCATACAGATGAGATGTATGAATGCATCGTCATTGAGCATGACCAACTCCAGAGCATTCTACTATTGAGAATGTCTCTGATGGGATATAGGTATAAGCGTCCCTTAGACCTAAGATCACCTTAGTGGCTTACAAGCAACTCACTGTATTTTAGTATCAGACTAACTAAATTTCTATTTCAGTAATAGATGACTTCTAGGTACAGTCAAGTAATTGCAAAGTCAGAGTGTAATCAAGATGGAATTGACCACTCCAAGAGTTAGAGAATAATATATCACTGTATTTCAATATAGAAAACCCTTAGCGAGGATAATCCATCAGATGGATTTGATATTTTGAAAAATAATATAGACAACCTGATCAGAGTTGACAATTGAACTCTGAGCTGTCCTATGAGCATTTTGGTCAAGGGGATGAATTATATGGAAACTATATCCGCATGGGTTCTAAGAATAATATTCTACATATTCGATCTATCCATCCATCGGGTACCATTGCTAGATGGTTACTTTGATTAGTATAGAATATATTTCTATACTATTAACTTAGGTTTGAACCTATGAGGTCACACACATTAGAGCTCATGATTCGATCGGAATGGCTGATCAACGATTAAGAATCGTTCAAAGGTTAAACAATCAATACGATTGATGTTTAACCTAGTGTAAGCATTGCAGGAGGATCGATTAGCAATTTAATTGATAATTAGCTTAATTTGATTAAGTGAAAGGAATGAGATTAAGTTTAATTAAATATAATTTAATTAGATTTAGTTTAGACTTGATTGGATCAAGTTCAATTGGCTTATTGGATAAGCTAAGTGCAAGGTAAGAATTAGTCCTAGTTCAACTAGGACTTCGATCAATCCAATTTTTTAATTTGATTAGAAAATTAAATCATTATTAAATTTAATTTAATTTAATTTAATTAAGTTATTAATTGGATTAGAATCTTATTTTATTTAGTTGACTTAGTTTTGATTTAATTTTGTTTAAGAAACCATGTTTGACCAAGTCATAGATGGAATCCTAGTGAGACTAGGATTCCACCTTGCACTACCTTAGCCCTCCATGCCCCCCATGCCTACTTTTTAGAAATTTTTCATGAAAATACTCTTTCCTCTGATCTTCACGCATGCCTCCTCTCTCCCTCTCTTTCTCATATGGTAATTTGGTGGTTGACCAAGTCAAAAAGAGAAGTAAGTTTTGATCTAGGATTCTATGAGATAGAATCCTTATAAACTAAAACACCTCCTTCTAATTATGCCGCCCACACCTTCTTTATTTTTTCTGAATTTAAAGGTAAAAGAAGAATTTTTTGTACTCCCGCTATTGCTAGTCCACGATAGGAAATAAGGTGGGGGCACCAAAGAGTTGGGTGCCCCATCAACTTGCCATATTATGTCCTTTCCTTGTCTGAGTTTTTGACCAAACTTGGACTCTGCATATTTTTTTATTAGGATGAATTTTGGTTTGATTACTTTTGTAAAATATAGATCATTAAGACAGGTTTGAGGTGTATGAAAATCAGAGAGAGAAAATCTCTAGGCATTGGGTTTCAGTAGGCACAAATCTAGGTATCTAGGTGAGAGCAAAGAGAAGAAGAAGAGGGTCTTCTTCTAGGGTTGCTATGTTCATCTCTTTCCTTCCTTCTTCCTTGGGTTTTCTATAAGAGTCTTACATCTAAAACCTCCTCTCCACCTTCTTCTCCTTGGAAGAGTTTAAATTCAGAAGAAGAAGGCATCTGATCGACCATCAAAGAAAGATCAGCACAGTACTAGCATATTGTACTGATTTCCTGCATCAAGAATTTTTTATCGTGCTCGTAGACTCATGTGGATGACTCTTAGAAGCCGGACGTGTGTGCGGTTCATAACATCATCTTCAAGCACAGATCAACGTCTAACTTGCATCGATAATAGATCTGATCTATTTCTTTTATAGTTGCATTAGATGTAGTATTGTAGAATGTTGATGAGATCAATATGTTAATCTTTTCTTTATATTTTTTAATTTTTTGATTTAATATCATACCTTGATCATGTAATAAATCTTAGATCTAGAATGTTTTCATGCTTACTTAAATAAATATTTGATTTATTTAAGTTTTTTGCTGTTTGATCTTGATAAAATTTTAAGATCTGCCTGTGAAATCCTAGATCTAGTTCCTTCCACCAATCTGTTGCATCCAATCCAACCTACGCCCGTAAATAATCATCTAAAAATCTAAAAAATATAGTCTGCACTGATCAGAGTTGGCTTCCGATGGGGATTCTTCAACGCTTAAGTTAGAAGGGATGGACTGGTCAAACAAGAAAAATAAGGAGCATAGAAGCAGAGTTTGCTCTAAGAAATGTATTATCTCTCTCCTTAAACTAGCCAAGTTTATCTTTCTTTTATAGGTGTCGGAATGATAATTGCTTGGCACGTGGGTTTCTTTTTTCAGTGTAATGTGATCATCGATAGGTAGTTAGAACCACCTACTAATCGTCATTATCTGCTCTTCTAGGGGATGGTTTTGTATAGCCGATCGAGAGTCAAATAGATTGTTTGGAGAGCTCCAACTAGTTAGTTAGTTGGTTTGGGATCGATCGATTATCGATCGATTGGCTGATTTAGGGTCGACTGATCATTGGTCAGTTGGCCAGCTGATTCTCTGCCGATCAATCATCAGTCGATCGAAGGACTTAAGACCAAACAATGATCGATCGGATGGCTCGAGGAAGGGTGATTGATAGTCATCTAAATGATTTTTGGCCAATAGTTAGTCGATCTATTGGACTGCATGCCCATCGGATGGTAATATTTTGGCATTTCTATCATTGTGTCGACGGATGTCCATCGGAGATCAGTAATCTGTCGGTTATAGGCTAGTGAGTCCGACGGCGGATTAACATCCCCCAATAACATCATAACAATTTTGGTGTCTAACAATGAAATGAAATGTCCTGGCCTTATGGATTTAAACTATTGGAATCTAATAATAGGTATTTAGTTGAATCTTTTATTTTTTATGGGGAGAGCTCAGCTAATATATTACTTGTATAACTTTTTTAGGTAAATTGTTATTTAGTTATTGTTCTAATGATAATGGACAAAAGTTGGATGAACATGCCAAGATCCAGTAAAGATTATTTTGAAGTAGTTCAAAATATCATTAAATTTGCTATTGAGAAAGGATCAATGAATGAGAAGATTTTTTGTCCATGCCAAAAATGTATAAATAATACTTCTTTTGATCCACAAACTATTGAAGAATATTTGGTGTAGAATGATTTTGTTAGAGGACAACTTTTTAGATCATCACTATTATGTCGCCATTAATACTATCAATTCTTCTAGTGACATACTGAATGGTTATTTTATTGAGAATTCATGTTGCCATCTCCATGTAATCAACCCTTACATATAGAACATCAATTTGATATTGGAACCAATAATCAACAAAAGAATCCATAAGAGAAAATGATATAAGGGGTTTGCTCAGAGATGCTCTAGTATTTGATACTGAAAATTTAAAAGATTACAATGAAGGACAAAAAACATGTGTGATATCCGAGGGGTCTACATCTATTGATTCTATGCATATTGAGATGCCTCAACATTCTTTTAATGATGAGATAGAACATCGATATCACAATTTGTTGAAAGATTGTAATAAAAAATTATATCTAAGTTGTAAGAACTTTTCAAAAATTTTATTTCTTGTACATCTATTTTATTTAAAATATTTGAATGGATGGTCTGGTAAGAGTTTTACTATACTGCTTTAATTATTAAATGATGCATTTTCTTAAGGCACTGCTTTGCCAACTTCTTCTTGTGAAGCAAAAAAAATAGCAAAGAAATTAGATCTTAGATATGAAAAGATTCATAGTTGTCCAAATGATTATATATTATATCAAAAGGAAAATGCTAATAAAAAATTATGCAATGTCTATGAATCTTCATGATGGGCATCATATAAAGAAGATGAGGATGATGTATTGAATGAAGTGGATGCTACTTGGAGTAAGAAAAAATTGGCTAAAGTTTTGCATTACTTAGAAAAAATCAGCTAAAGTTTTACGTTACTTTCCTTTGATACTTAGATTGAAAAGGATCTATGCATCATCGAAGACCGCTTCGTCAATAAGATGGTATGATGAAGGTCATATAAAAGATGAAATATTAAGACATCCAATTGATAGTTTAGCATACAAAGCAATTGATGATAGGCATCCTGATTTTGCCTTAGATGTTCGCTGCGTTAGATTGGGTTTAGCTACTGAATGGCTTTAATCCATTTTGGATACTGAGTTCTACTTATAGCACTTGGTCAGTTGTTCTAATTTCATATAATTTGCCACCATAGATATGTGTGAAACAATCTTCACTTATCCTATTAATAGTTATTCCACATGATAAAGGTCTAAACAATGATATTGATGTCCTTTTACAATCTTTAATGGAAGAATTAAAATAGCTATGGAAAGGTATCGATGTATTTGATGCTTGTAGTAGTTAGGCATCAAATTAAGGATAGCTCTTATTTGAACTATTAATGATTTTTTTTGTATATGCCAATTTATCCGGATGGAGCACAAAGGGACGTATTTCATGTCCTTGTGGAGATTGTATCCATTCACATTGGTTAAAATGTGGAGAAAAATTCTACTATATCGGCCATCATCGATGGTTAGAAGCTGACCATCCATTTTGGTTTTAGCAAGATATATTTAAGGGTACTATAAAATTATGATCTGCTCCTGTACCATCATTTGAAACTGAGGTTTTTATACAAATGCATAGCATGAATTATAGGTATGGTATGGTTTTGAAGTGTTCTAAAAAAAGAAGAAGGAAAGATGTTAAAAGCTCAACAAATGAATGATTGATAGAGGATGTCATTACTTGCAATCTTGATTCATGGGTGTTTGAGGATGCTGACAAATTCTATAATGATAATGATCATATATTCGAAAGTTAGAATGATGATGACATAATAGAGGTATCTATACAAAGAGTTGTTAAGCAGTTGTGGAAGAAAAAGATATTTTTTTTATTTATCTTATTAGGAGTACAATCTTCTCAGACATAATTTTGATGTGATCCATATAGAAAAGAAAGTTTGTGATAACTTGATTAGCATATTGTTAAATCTTGATAAAAAAAATAAAGATAACTTAAAGTTACATTTAGATTTGAAAGAGATGGGTATAAGAGAGGAGCTTCATCCCAAAGAGCTTGTTAATGGTAAAATTTATATACCTTCTGTATGTTACACACAATGTCTATTTGAGAAAGATCTTTTTATGATATTTCTAAAGAATATCAAGATTCTTGATAGCTATGCATCAAATATTTTAAGATGTGTAAATCTCAAACAATGAAAACTTTCAAATGTTGAAAGTCATGATGGTCACATTTTGATGCAAGATATTTCTTCACTGACTTTAAAATCATCAATACCAAAACAAGTGGTTGCTATTGTTGTGCAGTTGTCATGATCATTTTTTAAGTTGATTATATTTCAAAGTTCTTGATCCAAGAGAGCTTGATCAATTAGAGTCTAGTATTGTACTTACACTTTTTCATATGGAAAAGATCTTTCGTTTCAGATTTTTCACTACTTGTTCACTTAGTTGTGGAAATAAAATTTGGAGTAGTACACTATAAATGGATGTATCCTATTGAGATGTGATGTTGCAAAACTTACTAGTTGTAATTTAGAAATGTTTAGTATAAGTAATGTCATACTCATTTTAGTTTTAATGAATTTTTAATTTTTGAAGGTATCTTGCATGTTTAAAAGATTATATACGAAATAGAGCTTATCCTGAAAGCTCAATTATGGAAGGATATATTGCTAAAGAGTATTTGATATTTTATTCAAGATATCTTTAAAGTATAGAGACTATTCTTAATTGACCTCAAAGGAATTATGATATTATCGATAACTCAAAAATTTATAAGTTTTCAACAGCTGAAAGAATATTGGAGAAGGCTGAAAGTGTGGTCCTTGATAAAAAAAATCTTTGGCACAAGTCCATTATTATATGTTACTTCATAGTATCATAATATCTCAGTATTATCGGTTAGTATGGTCGTATGTTGATTTCTTTCATTATCATCATACATAATGTTCTTAATTATAAAATTAATTTTCTTACAGCAAACTTTTGGTTGCTCAGAGAAAAGAAAATCATGGCATTCGACCCAATCTAAGGATTGAGCAATGATGGTTGATCGAGTTATTTTCTGAATGACTTTTTAAATAGGTTAGTGATCTATGTGAGAAAGAAGATTATTTTTAGAGTACATTTATAAGTATAAAATAATATATTAATAATTTTATTATGACTTTTAGATATCAATGGTGATGGAAGAGTAACTATTTAGATGAATTAATTGCCATTGCTTAAGGTCCTAACAATATTATCAATAGATATAATGATTTCATCATTAATGGATTCAAATTTCATACAAAAGAATGTGAAAAATTTAGAAAAATCCAGAACAATGGCATCAAAGTGGAAGAAGATGAAAAGACTTATTATGATATACTTACGAATATTTTTGAGTTAGATTATTATGAAAAATTTGAAGTTGTATTATTTTGATGTAATTGAATAGATATAAATTCGTCGAGAGGCTTGAAGCAAGACATAAATGGGTTTATACTTGTTAAATTTTTAAGATTGATATATACTAGTGTGTTATTAAAGGCTAATGCATTCATTTTTTCATCTCAAGTTCATCAAATATTTTTTTGTATAAAACTCAAAAGATAAGGATTAGGCTACTATTATGAGAACGAAACCTAGAGACTTGCATGATATGAAAAAAAGATTGGAAGAAGAGGATGATGAGACTTATACATGGTGTATGCCTTATAATCTTATCTCGACTGATGATCTTTATACTACGAGCTTGATTAGGTATGGATATTGAAGGAGAAAATATTATCTGATTCTTAATTGGTAAGAGATATTTAAGATATGCATATTCTATATGAAATATTGTATTATATTATTATATTCATTTAGTAGATCTTGTTTCTTATTAGCAATTCAATCAATATTGTATTTATTATTTGAGAATTTATGCTAACTAATTTTTATCTCTATTTGTAAATGCTAGATGTTATCATGCCTCGATGCAAACAATTTGATCACATTAAGTTATAGACTTTCCAAGGTGGATCGTGTTCTGATCAGCCCTAATAGCCACAGTAGCTTGAGCTCAATCCATCAACCAAGCAGTAGCCTGATGAGCAACTTGTTGATGAGGATGATATTATAGATAACATACACATCCAAGATAATTTAATAGAAATATTATATATTCATGACTATTAAGATTTAAGTATTAAATTATGTTGATTAATTCATAATATTTTTTTTTATTTTATGTGTTTGTTGCAGATGCACCAGGAAAGCATGGACTAGATATGCACACACATGGGCTATAGATATCTGGCATTTAGCTGAGGATGAGAGGGTCATCATCCAGTGCAACCAGATGGGGTAGCCTATTAATAAGGCTATCAGATTATTAACAAGTTTTTTAGGTACAATTACATGAAACGGTCAGCTGTCTTTTAAACTACGTGAAATGGAACGATATGTTTCCTACATATATGCTTGAGATTCTAAGCATAGTAGAGGTTAGATTACTTAATAATTTAAACTAAATTATTTATAGTTGTTTGTGTGAAATTTGATTGTCATTGAAAAAGTGCTGGAGCTGGAGAAGACGAGGTCGCCACCGGTGACCTACAAAATGAGTCTCGCCTAGAGCCTGGGGTGGTGGCTCCGGCAAGACCCTCCGATGATCATGTCAGCTCTTTCGGTCAAGAGAAATAGAGTGCACAGTCAAGAAAATTGCAGAGCTTCGAAAAGAAGAAGAGAGTCTAGAAAAAATATATCTAGAGGATTTCTTTTATAGACGAAGCCTATAATAAATTGATAGCGACAGCCATAACTATCTGATAGTAGGCCGCTTAAGCCATGCAAAGTTTGTTATGGAGGATGGTGTCTGTTGTCGTGACTTGCCAATCAAGAGTGGTGTCCATTGTCATGACTTGCCAATCTTTTTGAGCAACTACCATAAGTTCAGCCATGAGGGGTTCAGGAGTCTTGCGACTAGAGAAATCTTTGAAAGAAGTCTATCAAAAATATCCGAACATGGATCCGTTGGGGGGCTCCGAAAGTAGGTCTGCTAGAGAAATCTGCATGTAGATCCATGGGAGGAAAGACCTAAAAGAAAATTTATCTGATGGAGGGATCTGACTGAAGGCGAAGTCTGGAAGGAGCTCAACTGCTGGAGAAGCTCGAAAGGGGCTCGACTGCTGGAGAGGTTCGAAAGGAGTTTAGCTACTGGAGAGATCTAAAAGGAGTATGGCTACTGGAGATGTCCGAAAGGAAGAATTCATGATCGAAGCTCTTCTATGATTACTAGTCATATTAGGCTAAGTATCAGACTGGATTTCAACGGGAGTGGAATTTATCTCCAACAATAGTCCCCCTATTAATGATCTTTATCGGCTACATATTGATGTATCTATTCTAACTATCGAGCAAAACGTGAATGCCAAACGACCTAGGGATAGTCCAAATGATAGATATCTATGGCACCTAAGATTAGGTCATATAGCAGAAGATAGGATCAACAAATTGAAGAAAAATGGGCCATTGAGTCCATTGACTTTCGAGTCATATCCAAGTTGTGAATCTTGTCTTCAAGGCAAAATGACCAAACTCCCTTTCGTAGGATATGGGGAAAGGGCCACAGATCTCCTTGCCCTAGTACATACTGATGTGTGCGACCCATTTGATGTGCCAGCTAGAACAATTTTGTCTACTTTATTATCTTTACCGATGATTTGTCTAGGTATGGGTATGTGTATCTTATGAGACATAAGTCTAAAGCTTTTGAAAAGTTCAAAGAATTCAAACATGAAGTAGAAAAATAAATAGGAAAATCCATTAAGGATCTTCGATCAGATCGAGGAGGTGAATACCTTAGCCGGGAATTTCTAGACTATCTCAAGAAAAATGGCATAGTCTCTCAATGGACTCCACCAGGAACACCTCAACTCAATGGGATTTCAGAACGGAGAAATCGGACTCTATTGGATATGGTCCGATCTATGATGAGCTTCACAAACCTTCCTGATTTCCTTTGGAGATATTCATTGTTAACTTCAATTTATCTACTGAATAGGATTTTCTCTAAGATCGTTCCTACCATACCGTATGAGATATGGCACGATAAGAAACCAAGTCTGAGTCATCTCAGAATTTGGCATTGTCCGACTTATGTCAAAAGACAACAAGCGGACAAGTTAGAATTTAGGTCCTTCAGAGCTCGATTCATAGGATATCCTAAAGAGTCATTAGGATACTATTTCTACATTCCAGAAGACCACAATGTGATTGTGAGTCGACATGCCATCTTTCTTGAAAAATAGTTTATTCAAGATAGCGGCATTGGAAAGCAGATTAAGCTTGATGAGAAAGTCTCACAAGTACAACGAGCTAAGGACCAATTGGAACCAAATCAGGTTGAGCCAATAAGAACACTACCTCCTCCACCTCGTAGATCAAAAAGAATTTCCCATCCCCTTGAAAGATACTTGGGTATTATTTTAGATAAAGTAGAGAAAATGTTCCTCATAGGTAATGGTGCTCATGATGATCCCAAAATCTACAACAAGGCGATATCAGATATCGACTCTGAGAAATTGCTAGAGGCAATGCTGTCAGAAATTGACTCAATGCACTCAAACCAAGTCTGGACCTTGGTAGATCCACCAGAAGGTATAGTACCTATTGGGTGTAAATGGATCTTCAAGAGAAAGATTGTTGCAGATGGGAATGTGGAGACATTCAAGGCTAGACTAGTGGCAAAAGGTTATAGTCAATGCGAAGGCATTGACTATCAGGATACCTTTTTTCCAATGGCTATGCTAAAATCCATCTGCACATTGCTTGCCGTTATAGCCTATTTTGATTATGAAATATGACAAATGGATATGAAAACGACATTCTTAAATAGATATCTTGAGAAAGATATCTATATGGAACAGTCGCTAGGTTTCACATCCAGTGATACTGATCACAAGGTTTGCAAGCTGCAAAGGTCCATATATGGACTTAAGCAAGCATCTCGGAGCTGGAACACTTGTTTCAATGATGTGATCAAAATGTTTGGTTTCATCAAAAATGAAGAAAAACTGTGTATCTTCAAAAAGATCAGTGGGAGCGCTGTTGTCTTCCTCGTATTGTACGTGGATGACATCCTCCTTATTGAAAATGATATTCCCATGATGACGATAGTCAAAATATGGTTGTCCAAGGAATTCTCCATGAAAGACCTAGGTGAAGCATTCTTTATTCTAGGAATTAAGGTCTATAGGGATAGACCAAATAGGATGCTAGGACTTTCACAGAAGATGTACATAGAGGAAGTACTAAAGAGGTTTAGTATGAAAAACTCTAAGAGGAGATTAATACCCTTCAGACATGGTATTCATCTTTCCAAGAAGATGTGCCCTAGCACACCTGAGGAAATAGAATGCATGACCAAGATCCCTTATGCTTCTGCAATAGGGAGCCTCATGTATGCCATGCTATGTACACGACCTGATATAGCCCATGCTATGAGTATCACAAGCAGATATCAGTCAAATCCAGATGATGAACACTGGACTTCTATGAAATGTATCCTTAAGTACTTGAGAAGAACTAAGGATATGATGTTGGTCTTTGATAATGGAGAACTCCAAGTCCAGGGATACACAGACTTGGATTTCATGTCCAATGTAGCTGATCAAAAGTCGACATCTGGGAGTCTATTTCTGTGCAATGGTGGTGCTGTCAGCTAGAAGAGTTTCAAGCAAATCGTGATAGCAGATTCCACCATGGAAGCAGAATATATCGCTGCATCATAGGCTACGAAGGAAGGATTCTGGTATAAGAAGTTTGCTGCAAAAATCAGAGTAATGCCATCAGATGCCATTCCTCTATGCTGCAACAATAATGATGCCATAGCCCTTGCTAAGGAGCCGAGGTCTCTTCAGAAGTCCAAGCACATTGAACAGCGATACCACCTCATCTATGATTACCTCGAGAAGGGTTACGTCGAGGTCAAGAGAGTCAATTCCGCAAATAATGCGGCAGACCCACTTACAAAGCCGTTGGAACAACAAAAATTTGAAGCCCACCTTGAGAAAATGGAACTTAGACTTATGGCCAATTAGCTTTAGGACAAGTGGGAGATTATTAAATATATGTGTCCTAGAAGTCAGAATTAGCTGACACTTGTAATACACTTCTAGGGGCAAAATTATAATTTTAACTATAATCAATAAAAAGGATTATTTTCTATCATATATGTGTATTTAGTATCTGTGATACATCCTTTGAGTTAATGGTAATGATAATTCATATTTTCAAGAGTTGAAAATTTAAGACATGAATAATCATTATTAACTCATAAAATGCTTCTGACCATAGGATCATCACGAGGATGATGATTGATCCGAAAGGTTGATGTACAATTGCTTCTCTTTAGTAGATGAGTCTTGAGTCTATAGTGTGGAGACACCGGAGCGAGAGTATAGGTACTCGTTAGAGAACGAGGGCACTGAGCGTGACCACCTCGAGTAGTCATTAGGAAGTCTACCTTCTCATCAATGACTGACTCGATGCTGTAGTAGTGTGTCTGGTTCTTTGACCTAAGATGCATCGGTAGTTCACCTTGAGGGTGTTATAGTTTGACTATACCATAACTCGATCTCCTAGCTACATGAAACCCTGAGGTGTATGTTGACTATAGCATATTCATTGTAGGAACTGGATTGCATCAAGATGGAATCTATCTGCCTCAGTGGTAGAGGAGCAACCCTATGATGATCATGAGAATCAAGTCCAGAAGCCTATGGCCATGGCAGAGTGAAATAATAGAAAGAGTTTCTATTTAGATTTTCACATTGAACTTGAATCGAATGATTACATCATATGACAGAAACTAGGGTTTGACGAGTTCACCTTAACCCTAATCTGATCGGGGCTCAAGATAGAAAAACTTAATCACATAGGTAGCTACACCAAGAGGTTCGCATTCAGCTTTGATAGGTTGCCACCATATACTGCTAGGTGTCACTGGTAGATTTTGGGAGCAATTAGAATGATTTAGATGATTGGTCATTCTAGCTGTTCGAATCAGAAGAGTTCTGATCCATCAAAAGGAGTTTCGATGATGTCAATAATAGAAATCATGACATATCTCATTACCATATAGAACTGAACCTAACTGGGTCACACAAACAAGGGTTTGAATCTGGTGATCCTCAATTAAACTAATTCAGTTCAATTAATCTGAATGAGATTCAATTAGGTTAAAGAAAATCGTGCTAGCACTCGATTGAACCTAACGTTCTTCTTTTACTATCATAAATAGTTATCCTTACTGAGCCAAAGAAGTTTGTGCTCATTCAGAGGCCTTCACCTGGTCTGACTGGAGCCTATCTAGGTCAGAAAAGGATTGTCTTATTATGTAAGATAATACCTATCATTTTTGATCACCTGCCATTTCTCGTCCTTTGACTTTGGTCAAAAGTTGACCTTTGACTGATCAAATTTGACCATTGACACTTTGACTTCTGTCTATGTGTCACGCACCTATTGAAGAGCTGGTGGGGGCTTGTCCCCTTATCAGAACCTGGCAAAGAGGAGGGCGCACACCACCCTTGGCGTGTGCCCAAGCAGGAGGCGCCCAGGAGTCCCTACAGGATAGGGACTCCATCTTCTTTTTGGATTTCGATTAGACTTCTCCTAACAACCAAGTTTGACTGGTCTTAGGCACCATCTAAGGAGGAATCCAAAGAATTCTATTCCTACCAATCAAATTTAGATCTGATTTCACAAAGGATTATGATTGGTTGGGAAGAAAAGGAGTTGGATCACACTTAGTCTATAAATAAGAATCTGCGCCCAACTCAAAGAAGAACACAATTCTCCATGCCCCAAGGCTGCCTCCCTCCTCCTCCATGCCAAGTCCATCTTCTCCCTCTCCTCTCCATGCCCAAAGGTGTTTGGGATCCATGTTGGTGCAATCCAGATGAAAGAAAGGCGACAGAAAGTTAGAAGGCTGCGCTGCTGCAAAGGACAACTGCTGATCTTCGAAAGGTATTTTGAAGATCCTCCAGATCAGATCCAGATCTAATTTTTGGAGATGTGATAGAGAAGAAGAGGATCTCTAGATCCAACCTGAGTGGATACCAATAGAGGCCAGGCACTTGCATGGCTAGATTAAAACCTTCCGCTGCTTATAGGATCATCAATGGGTAATAGGATTACCCTATATCAAGATAAATTAAATTTGATTTAATTTATTTAGATTTTATTTTTTTATTAAAATAATAAGAATTAGATCTGAAACATCTCAGATCTGATTAGGATCAAAGAAAAAAATTTTTGAAATACATCTCTTGATCCGATCAGATCTGAACGAACTTGATCCAAAAAATCAGGATTTTTCTTCAGAAACTGGACTCCTTGGGCATCCTCATTATGAAGATGATGGGCTCCTCAATTCTCTACCTCTTCTCGGGCTCTGTTGATCCGCTAGCCTCCCCTCATTGAAGTCCTCCAAAGATGGTGTTGAAGATGCTAAGGGATGGTCGATCTGCCTGTTGGTCCTCCCTTCTTGGTGGTTCCGATTGGGCAGTGCTCTTGACCGATCTTTCCACCCTTCAGGTCAACACCATAGGAATCGATCGAGCCTACCTCACTTGATGAGCTCCTCGATCTCATTTTGGAGCTGGATACATTCTTCTGTATCGTGACCATGGTCACGATGATAGGGGCAGAACTTGCTTGGATTGTGCCTGCCACGATGGGAGCTCATCCTTTTCGGTCTTGGCAGCTGCTCGTTAATCTCCATCAGTACTTAGATTTTTGGAGCATTAATGGGGGCATAGTTGTGAAACCTTCAGAGGGGAAAGCCACGCCATGTCCTTCTGTTAGGGCTTCCCTGCTTCCGAGCTTGGGGAGGAGTTCGGACTCACTTACAATCAGGAAGAGTTTGAGAGCGTGGTCAAGCTTCACTCAGCTTTTCTTCCTCAGTGGGCTTGCCCATTCGCCGTTCTCCAATGACTTCATTGTTGTTGGCCTTGAAGGCCTCTTCTTTTTTAGGAAGAACAACGGATTATTCTTTTGAAGGTCATCCTTTAGTGCGGCCATCATAATAGATTGATCCAGGTTTCAGACCTCCAGCGCAGCAGCATTAAAACGATTGACATAAGCTCGGATGGATTCTCCCTCTTGCTGCTTGATGTTGATAAAAAATTTTGAACCTCGCCTAGGACGTCGACTGTTAATAAAATGAACCACAAACTGATGTTTTATTTGATCAAAGAAAAAGATGGCACCCAGCTTAAGGGTCAAATACCAATTGTTAGCAGCTCCTTTCAAGGTAGATGAGAAAGCCCGGCATAGGATGGCATCTGGTGCACTGTGGAGTAGCATCATCATCCGAAAGGCCTTTAGATGGTCAATCGGATCGATAGTCCTATCGTAGCTCTCGAATTAAGGAAGCTTGAAGTTCGATGGGATAAGTTCCTATATGATGTGGTGAGAGAAAGAAGGGTTGGTACAGATATCATTACCATGGAAGAGGGAAGCATGGCGGAGTTTCTCGATCCATCGATTCCATCTCTTATAGTTTCTGACCCAGGGGATCCTCTCAATCGTGGATCTCCAAGGATTTCTGACTGAACATGGGCAAAGTCCCCCTAAGGGTTGAGTCATGATCAGAGCAGGGGCTTTTGGCTCTCTGCTTCTTCTTTTCGGAGGTTGTCGGTCGGCTAGCCCAAGTCGACCATCCCCAGATCGGATCATGGAGCTCCGAAGAAGCTTGCTCTAGCTGAATTGATGCCAGAGGCTACTACATGGCCTGCACTACTTTCTTGAGGTCGCGAACCTACAGGACTATTTGGTTGAACTACTCTACATCCACCATTGCTGTAGGTGGAGTTTGAGTCATTGGGGATGAAATAGGGTCGAGCAGATCTAGATGGGATCTAGTCAGGAAGGCCATCGACTGTCGGGTAGAAGCTTTCTTGGGAGGCATCTTTCCTGAAAAAGATGACTTTGGAGGAGAAGTAGAGATCTCTACTGAGCACTCCTTTAAGAATAAGGGACCCCAAAAGGTGGAAAATCCTTCCTCTAGCGTCAATCCTGTTAGTGCGAAATCTAGTTATCGCCAGAGAAGTGCTGGAGTTAAAGAAGACGAAGATACCATCAGTGACCTACAAAATGAGTCTCATCCAAAGCTTGGGGTGGTGGCTCCGGCAAGACCCTCCGATGATCAAGTCAGCTCTTTCGGCCAATAGAAATGGAGTGCACGGTCAAGAAAATTGCAGAGTTTTGGAAAGAAGAAAAGAGTTTAGAAAAAATATATCTGGAGGATCTCTTTTATAGATGGAGCCTATAACAAATTGATAGTGACAACCATAATCGTCTGATAGTGGGCCGCTCAAGCCATGCAAAGTTTGTTACGGAGGATGATGTCTGTTGTCGTGACTTGCCAGTCGAGAGTGGTGTCCATTGTCGTGACTTGCCAATCTTTTAGGGTGACTACCAAAAGTTCGGCCAGGAGGGGTTCAGGAGACCTACGATAGGAGGAATCTTTCAAAGAAGTCTACCGGAGATGTCCGAAGGTGGATCAACTGGGGGATCCAAAAGTAGGTCTGCTGGAGGAATCTGCATGTAGATTTGTGGGAGAAAAAACCTGAAGAAAAATTTATCCGATGGAGGGATCCGGCTGAAGGAAAAGTCTGGAAGGAGTTCGGCTGCTGGAGAGGCCCGGAAGGGGCTCGACTGCTGAAGAGGTCCGAAAAAAGTTCGACTGCTAGAGAGGCCCGAAAGGAAGAATTCACGATTGAAGCTCTTTTGTGATTACCAGTTATATCAAGCTAAGCATCAGATTGGACTTCGATGGGAGCAGGATTTATCTCCAACAATAGTTAATTAAGTATGTTGTTTAATAATTGAATATCCTTCTTTGCTTTGTCCTAGAGTAAATTTTGTTGGCGCATCACCATGGCATCCACTTGCTCTCATACCAAATGTTGGCATTGTTAGGATTACTGGTGCTCCCAAGCCTCGGGAGGTCACTGGAGGAGTCAGGATGTTGGCTCCAGGAGACTAGGACAGGTCTGGTCCTAGGGCTAGGATCGATTTTGATCCTAGTATAGAGGTTCAGCCCTCCACGATCATGAGGCCCTAGTTTGGGTCTCATGGGGCTACTCAAAGTTTGGATCAAGTTTGGATCCATGGGATTGAGTGCATGATCAGACCATGGGTGTACATGAGTTTGGATGAGCGCATTCGGACTGGGTTAGCCCTGAAAGTTTTTTATGGATTAGGATTTTGGTCCATGTATGTATATATATACATGTATATTGTAAACCCTAGGATTTGAGATAGTAAAGATCAATTGAACTATTTTCTCCCACATCCATCTCTCTCTCTAGTTTCTTCACATGCCAAGGTGCCTTATGGGTGTGCATCCAAGCTTGGAGGAAGAAGGTGCACCCGACTCTTTCTTCAGCCTCAACAACATCATGGGATCCTATACAATAATTGATGTCAAAGCCATCTTGACGAGGAGGCATGAAGAATTGATCCAGTGCAAGGAAGAGGAGAACAAGATTCGATGGAAGAACAAAAAAAATTTATTCTTGGGCCAATTCAGAGGGCACGGTAGGAGATCTTCTTCTCTAGCAGGAATGTCGCAGGCGGCAGCGTTGATTCCGGTGGTGGAGCACAGTAGCGGCACGTGCATCCGAGAGAGGCGACCAACTGGTAGTGGTGGCTGGTGGAACACGGCCAGCAGGCATGCGTGCAGCGAGAGCCGACCGGAGAAGAAGAAGAAGCAGTGATGATGTGGTGGCTGTGGGTCTGGTGGCTGTGGGTGCCATGCTAGCATCAGATGCGGCGACGGTGACGTGCTGCAGAGGCGTCGGATCCAGGGGCGATGATGCACATGCACAGCGGAAGCCCAGGGAGCACGGATCCGATGATGGCGATCCAATCCAAAGGTGGCAGTGCCTAGATCCGGCAAAGAAGGACGTCATGTATCTGGCCATCGACGGGATGCTCAGGATGGTCTCGGGGGGTGGTTGTGCATAGATCCGCCATGGTGGAGCTCAGATCCGGCGGCGGAGGTGCGAGATGGTGCAGCGGAAGGTTGGAATCCAACTAGGAAGCATCGATCTGGTGGTGGCATGCCTAGATCCAGTGGTGGTGCATGGATCCGAGCGAGATGGCACAGGGCCCCCTCTTCCTCCCGACGTGCGGATCCAAGCCAGTGGTGGTGGCATGTGAACGGCGACAGCAATGGCATGCTGTAGTGGCGATCCCGTGGTGGCGGCGCTCAAATCCGGCAGTCACGTTGGCAAAGGTGGTCGGTGGCGATCCATGGCAGCAGGCCCTATTTTCTAGGTTGGCTGGAATGAAGAGGAAGAAGCTGTAGTGGCGGCAGTCGGATCCTGTGGCGGCATGCAGGCATAGATCGGTCGGCCAGCGATCATGGAAGCAGGCGATCGAGTGTCCGATTCTAGTTTTGGATGGGAGGAGGAAGGAGCCGAAGGAGAGTCTGGAAGGTTTCAGGAGAGAGTAAAAAAAGAAAAAAGAAAAAATCGAAGGGGTTTTGGGTTTTGTATTTTTTGATTCTCTCTGTTGTTCATAATTGTTCTTCTGGATCCCGTGGTGGCGGCGCTCAAATCCGGCAGTCACGTTGGCAAAGGTGGTCGGTGGCGATCCATGGCAGCAGGCCCTATTTTCTAGGTTGGCTGGAATGAAGAGGAAGAAGCTGTAGTGGCGGCAGTCGGATCCTGTGGCGGCATGCAGGCATAGATGGGTCGGCCAGCGATCATGGAAGCAGGCGATCGAGTGTCCGATTCTAGTTTTGGATGGGAGGAGGAAGGAGCCGAAGGAGAGTCTGGAAGGTTTCAGGAGAGAGTAAAAAAAGAAAAAAGAAAAAATCGAAGGGGTTTTGGGTTTTGTATTTTTTGATTCTCACTGTTGTTCATAATTGTTCTTCTGGATGCAGCTTTGCATGGTATTAAAAGTAAAAATATGTGAAGGTTGGGCTAAAAGTAAAAATACGTGAAGGTTGGGCTACTGATGATTTTATTTGGCATGTCAGAGGAGAGATTACTCAAGGGCTCGGGATCAAGATAGAGCAGAAGAAGCAACTATTCAGTCTGATGGAAGGTTATGAAAAATAGTTGGGGTATATTCAGTAGTGCGATTGATTGGAGCCTTGGGGATGATGGAGATGGATGATCCATGGAAGTCCAGTAGGTTAGAACTGGACAACTGTAGAGCAGCGTAAAAACGAGTCAAGGAGTGCTGAAGTGCTGTAATAGCGCTATCTTAGAGGCACAGGGCTAAGAGAGGCTCGATGGTGCAGTAGTCGAGGGAGGTATCTCAGCAGAGAGTGTCAAAGGCATCTCAGGAAAATCGAAAGTAGGTCTCAGGAAGAGCTAGGGGGTCTCAGGGAGAGCCAGGGGATCTCAGGGAGCGTCAGGGGCATCTAGCAGTCAGGAGTATCTTAGATCAGGTTTCTTCTATAGGAGCACCATGAAGAATTGCGATTCAGATGGAGGATGGTTTGTGTGCAGTAAAGGAGGATCGGAATACCTATGAAGAGATGGTGTCGAGATGAGGCAGGGAGCACTGGAGTGCTGTAGTAGTGCTTTCTTGGAGGCATAGGGTTGAGAGAGGCTCGACGGTGCAACAGTCAAGGGAGGTATCTCAACAGAGAGTGTCAGGAGTCATCTCAAGAAGATCGAAAGCAGGTCTCAAAAAGAACCAGGAGATCTCAGGAAGAGTTAGGAAGTCTCAGGAGCCTTGAGATGAGATAGATGGGTCTGAGCCAAAGATAGAATTTGAGGTGTAGTTCCTCCATATGAAACTGAAGTGATGGTTGGTGCAGGGGTAGAAGAGAAGAAGTGCTAGGGTAGAATTTTCTAGAATTCAGTCGTTGGATTTAGAAGAGTTGGATAAGCTCTTGTATTTTGAAGGTGCCCATGAGTAGCGGAGGTATCCGAGATGGCTTCGATTGGGTCCATAGAGTGCGGAGGGTCCGAAGGAGCAGCGATGGTGTACGAGATGCAGCGTTAAGCTTAGTAGTGCAGCGTTGGATGGTTGGCCTCGGATGACTTGATGACAGAATCAGGATCTTCTACAGTGTCAGATGAACTTCAAGTATAGGTGGAGCTCTAGAGTGGTGGCTTCAGAGGTAGAAAGAAAATTTGACACGAGTTTAGAGCAGAGGGATGTAGGAGGATCGATATCCTAGCACCAACACTGGTGATGCATAGTTTCAGATGGAGTGACGTGTGCAGGTGGACAGGCATTGCTCTAAGGAGATCGTGTCAGGTGGTATAGTATGTGCTGGTGTAGGAATGCTGTAGGTTCTCCAGAAAAATCTAGAAAAAGTGATGTAGCTATCAAGCAGAAGGGATCCTACAATTTTAGGTTGGTGTTGCAGCCATAGGGTCAGAGCAGGAGGACATCAGTTCGAGGCCAAGGAATGCAGTGGAGCATGAGTCTCAAGGGCTATGGAGCACAGGTCGGTGTTGCAGCTAAGGAGGCGAGGTAGCTTCGATAGGATGGTGTCAGCTCTGAAGGCAGTACGATGGTGCAGATAGCTCACGTGGGGTTTGTTAAGGCTTGGGGGTACCAAGATGGAGATTGTTAGGATTAGTGGTGCTCCTAAGCCTTGGAAGGCCACTAGAGAAATCAGGGTGTTGGCTTCGGGAGACTATGACAGGTGTGGTCCTAAGACTAGGATCGATTTTGGTCCTAGGATGGAGGTTCAGTCCTCCACGATCATGAGGTCCTGGTTTGGGTCTCATAGGGCTACTCAGAGTTTGGACCAAATTTGAATCCATGGGATCTAGTGCATGATCAGACCATGGGTATACATGAGTTTGGGTGAGTGCATTCGGACTGGATTAGCTCAGGAAGTTTTTTACATGTTAGAATTTTGGTCCATGTGTAGGTATATATATATATTTATATTGTAAACCCTAGGATTTGAGATAGTGAAGATCAATAGAACCATTTTCTCCCATATCTCTCCTTCTCTCTAGTTTCTTCACATGCCAAGGTGCCCTAGGGGCGCGCCTCCAAGCTTGGAGGGCGCGCCTTGGAGGAAGGAGGTACACCCTACTCTTCCTTCAGTCTCAACAACATCAAGGGATCCTGCACAACAAATTCGTACTCCCTCCAGACAATCAAGAATGGGTGCTAAAGTCCCTCAATCGAAAATGGAAAGAATTTGAGGCAACACTCAAGAGGGACTATAAGAGAGAGGGATTAACGGAGGATGATGTTGTTTATATATATTTGTCCTCCGGATGTAGATCATCATCAGTGGAGGGAGCTTGTTTCATTATTGATTCTCCCAGAGCCAAGAGGGGACACATAATTGTATATACTCATCATATATCTTATGTTATGTTAAATACTAACATAGATTAGTCATATATACAAGATATATCACATTCTTTACTTTGTTTTGTAAATATATTCTAATATTGGTAGAGCTGCACAAGCAGCTCTGTCTGTTGCTTATACATCGAGGTCCAAGAGCTATACACGACGTAGACAAAAATTTGTATGTCTCTTTCAAAATCATTAGCATATTACAAAATTTTTAGACTAATTTGATATATACCACATCGGTTAGATCAAGAGGAAGTATGGCTTAAATGTATTGGAATCTTCTCTCCCACGTGAGGTGCCTTTATAAAGGGCAAAATTATGAGGCTTCAAACGGCCAAGGCCCACTGAGGCTCAAAATGGTCAGAGCCAAAGCGGACAATACCTCATGTATGCGGATGCGGAGCCAACCCAACCATCTAAAGCCATCTGATCCCTTGACCATGACCGCAACAATGGCACCGTCTGTAGGAAGCCTCCTACACACACATACTTCCTCTTGATTGGGAGGAATAATATTGTGGAGGGGTAGCTTTAGTCCCACATTGGTTAGAGTCAAGAGAAAGTATGGCTTAAATGGATTGGAATCTTCTCTCCCACGTGAGACGTCTTTTAAAGGGCAAAATCGTGAGGCTCCAAATGGCCAAGGCCCACTGAGGCCCAAAATGGTCAGAGCCAAAGTGGACAAAACCTCACATATGTGGGTGCAAAGCCAACCCAACCATCTAAAGCTATCTGATCCCTTGACCGTGACCGCAACAATGACACCGTTAGTGGGAAGCCTCCTATCCATACATACTCTCTCTTGACTGGGGGGGCTAATATTGTGGAGAGATGGCTTTAGTCCCACATCGGTTAGAGTCAAGAGGAAGTAGGGCTTAAATGGATTGAAATTTTCTCTCCCACGTAAGGCATCTTTTAAAGAGCAAAACCGTAAGGCTCCAAACGACCAAGGCCCACTGAGGCCCAAAATGATCAGAGCCAAAGCGGACAATACCTCATGTATGCGAGCATAGAGCCAACCCAACCATCTAAAATCATCTGACCCTTTGATCGTGACCATATATATATATATACACACACACACCATCTAACTAAGGGAAATATATTCAGCAAGATTATATCTGGCTCGAAGGATTAATGGCTGATGCTTCAATCAGTTGTGTGTTTCTTCACCCAGTAGAATTTTGTAATGTGACAGTTCATGTCTGTTTAACTTCACTGCCTTAGATTTTCATGCTTTTATCTTTTTATTTTCAAAATATTGTCAGATGCAAGTGAAATGTGCATTTTCTTGACCTGAAAAATGCTAATTTCTCTCTACTGCTCTCTCTTTTTTAGAATGTTACATATGTTTCCAAACTCTTTATTTGTACGTTTGATCTATTTAGCAATTATTATGAGCTTCGCTTTGTTGGGTACTTTTATGTTTTACTATGAAAAGACTGGTGGCCCTAGGCGAAAGTGGATTGTTTATTTGCATTCGTTCCTTTGATAGCTGTTGCTGCCTTGCATATCCAAAACATTTTTGATATGCCCCTCTGCAGACTTATCTCTTTGTGATTTGATTATGTTTTTTTTGCAATGCCTGATGATGCAGTCAGAAGTGATGTTAGTGAATATATTTGTTAAGCTTTAGGATTCCGTCATGGTAATCTGATTTTTTTTCTTCTTTTTTGTTTTTTATGCAAAGTTTGGGTGTTCAGATGGATCAGTTTCTACTTAATTTCTTTTTTCTGTAGAAGTTATGTTTCTGTTCTTTAAGTTGCGGCATGGCTTTTGAGTTGGCATTTATGAACTTTACATTATTTATCCTTATTTGTGTTAACTCAACCGTCACTTTTCTAGGGTTCTCTGATTGCATAATCTTAAGACTGCATGATTGGTTAGGTAGGTTTCACATCTACCAAGTTTCTTAATTTCATGGCAGTTTCTTCGATTGTCCAAAGTCTCCTGTATGAACTTTACATCAAGTCAAAGAGAGCTAAGGATAGGGTGAGACCTGGTTTCAGACTTCCTCTGAACTTGATGGTTCATATAATTGTCCGACAGAATGTGACTTGTTAATTAACTTTTTAAGTTAATCTAAGACATTTCCCAGCACAGTCCAGCGTATTATGTATCAACATGGAACAGCACTGTTGTGGCCAATCCATCTATTGCATTCGTCGCCGAAGGAGAGCACTTGCAAAAGAAGTCCACTCTGACCAAAATTATTTTCAGTAGAGATCTTTCGATACTTAAGTCAGTTGGGGATTGGTGAATAAAAGAATTAAAATAAGAATTTGGTAAAATCTAGCCCAGAATTTTCTTACCAATGTACTTGGTTTACCTTCCTTTTATAGGAAAATGTAGTAATAACCATCTGTAATGGTTGGAAGTCGTGGGATTCTGCTTATTCTGACACTAAAGAAACAGTTAATGCTCATATGATCGTGGAGAAGCCATTGCACGTATTCTGCGCCTAGAATGTAGGTCATGCCGATTATATGTCAGTCATATCAATCATATAGTGGCATCTAACTGATATCCCAATCAATTAGTGATTGTCCATTTTTAGAGAATTGGTCGAAATTTACTGACTAATAGTCATCTGAAGTCGGTGAGCCGATTGATAGTTGGTTAAAAGAAATCGGTAGTCGGTCAGTTGGTCGATGCACCAAATTAGTTGACAGTCGGTTGATGAGTTATCTTTCCAACTTATTATCATCCGCTATGGTCGCCGTTTAGCCGGCTCTACCAATCATTAGTCAAAATGCTGATGTTGAATCAGGGTAGCGAAGTCAATTAGCTCAACACTGGTCCCCACTCTCAAGTTCAAAGTAGAAATGGGCACATGATCTGACATTTTGAACGACAAGAGTCTTCATAATTTATCTCAGGCCCTGATTCAGTGGCTATCTTTCTTTTGGCATTCATGATTGTTCTATGAGTCAAGGTTGCTTCGATGATTGTGCAGCAATTATTAGCACGTTCGATGAGGAGGGTTCCAGCCATTTTATCATTTCGATGATCGTGTTGCCATTTTTAGCATGATCAGTTGAAAAGATGATTTGATAGTCTGGCATTCTAGCTGATTTGATTTTAGATCAATCCGATGGTGCCACGTTGCCATTATTCGATGGTTCCTATATATATAGGACCACTATTACTTTTTTTGAATTTTTATGGTGACTTTGTCTTCCATTGGTGCTCTGGAGTTCCAAGTTTCTTGTCTTCTCCTTGCTCTTACTATTCTTCTGAGTTTCTCCTTCGTCTTCCAGGTTAGGTTTTTTTTCCCCTTCTTTTCCCCTCCTTAGAGCTTTGTTATGGCTGGTAGAGGTAGGGGTAGCACTGTAGGTGGTGGTGGTTGGCCATCTAGTTCGACGCCCATCTTTTCTGTCGATTTGGCAATGGAGGTTTCTTTGCTGTCGGACTCTATCATTGATCGGCTTCGGGAATAATATCAAGTCCCAGAACAATTTCAATTTTTCATCCCTGGTCCGGAAGGTTAGGTTTCTTCTCCACCGACAAGTTAGGTGGCATTTTATATTGAAAATCTTAGATCGGGTCTCTGATTTTCAGTCTAGGAATTTATTTAGAATGTCCTAGATATTATTAGCTTTGTTCGGTACAACTCATGTCGAATTTCATTTGGATCTTAGTTTTCTTTGCTCTTCTTTATTACTCGATCTCGACTACTCATCTTTTGTTATTTTGTCCTTTCTTCACTCTCCGTCCTCATCTGAAAATCGATGGCTGATGCATGTTCACAAATATATGAGCAAGCATAAGCCGACTAAAAGGTCGTTAAGGCCAGCAAAGAAGAAAAAGGTTGATGCATCAGTGGTAGCGGCAGCAAAGCGGGCCGACTTACCATCGGTCGGGGTTACATCGAACGACATTCCATTAGTCGAGGCCCCTACTTCAGTCGGGGAGGCAGTTGTTGCTTTGGCAGCTTCTGCTCTAGCTTAGGATATATCGACATGAATTCCACCGTCTGTTGAGGAGCAGGACAATAATGTGATCATCGTCGAGGCTTCAACTATCCCGACCCAGTCGAGCATATCTCGGGCACTATCAATGCCCAAGGATGGATCGGTTAACCAGTGGCCATCGGCAACTTAGATCCCTCCATCGTCGGATTGGGAGTCCATTGCAGTAGAGAAGCCAATGGTGAGATAAAGCCCCGACCACCTGTATAGGGAGTAAGGTTCTGATGGTAAGTCAAACCCTAAGTAGTTCTTCAGATCTATAAACATTCAAATCTCGGTCTGGGAGTCGGCCTTGCAAAATCTAATGCTAGCAAGGCATTTGATCAATGCTATACTCTTCCCGACCGACAAACGAATTCAAAAAAACTAGACTTTGGCTGAAATTTTCTCTTCTTCTACTCTGCAATAATTTTGGTAAGTCGATATCCTTTTTCGTTTCTTTTTCTTTGAGTTTTCTTCATCGTGCCAACATTAATTCATTTTCCTTTCAGGTCACCCACGATGTGTCGACATTGGATAAGGGATTTCGAGCCTTTGCCGACACTCCCAAGAAATGGTCGGATCAGATGGTGGTAGTCATTGCAGAGAGAGATGCCGTTCAAGAGCGTCTTCAAGCTATCTCTGATAGAGAGAAGGAGATGGAAGAATGGGAGAAAAAACTCAAAGTAGAGAACTCCCAACTCAAGGCTGATTTGGAGTCGACTCGAGCTAGCTTAGGGTCGGTGAACTCGGAGCCGGAATCAGCACACTCCAAATTGTTATCGATTCATGCCAAATCGATGCTAGCTCATTTAGAGTTAGCCCATGCTGAATTGGACACGACCAACTGGATCATTGAGACTCAAGAGTCTCAGATCCAGAGGAAGAGGCGTGATGTCAGTTGGCTTCGAAAGGAATGGGATAGCTGCCTCAAGGAATTAGTGGAGGAGCGAAAGAGGTCAAAAGCTTTTGAAGCCGAAGTTACATCGGTCCGAGCGACTTTAGATCGGGAAAAGGAGTAGGCACTAGAGGAGTTTCGAAGATCATAAGCCTTCAAGGAGAACTCCTCGCGGCCAGCTATCTTGTTTACTGAACTAGCTACGAAAATGGTAGGGAAGCAATCAGCCAAGTGTTCCCGGACCTGGACTTGAGCCGTGTTGCCCTTCCCGACTCCGATGAAGAAAGGACTGAAGATGAGGATGAGTCGACGAAGGCTGCATTGGCTGTGGATGTTCCGACTGAAAAAGCAACTTCAACTGAAGCAGCTCCAACAGTTGTTAACCTACTTCGATTTCAGGAGGGATTACTTTCGAAGCTCCTCCTTCTGTAGAAGAAATGGCGTCGGTGATGGCAATCATCAATGCAGTCATTGTAGATTCCAATCATTGATCGATTTTTACATAACTATCTTCTTTTTGTAGTCGGATAAATCCGATCTTTGTAATCTGGCTTCGGTCGGAACCTTGTCAGGAACTTTGATCATGAATGAAAGAAAATTTTTCTGACCATCATCTCCTTTCTTCTTTCTATGCAATGTTGGAAAATTTTTGAAATGTTAAAATCTTTTCCAGTAGCATTGGATTGGGTTGTAGATGAATATACCATCTAACAGAATATTAATCGATTGGATTTTAGGCATATAATTCTTTTATGTTTGATAAATGGGGTTAAGACGAATATCCTTCGACTGACCAGAGTCAAATCGATATGATTTCCATCAAGTGGGCGTAAGAACCTGTTCAACTATGATTGAGTCAGTGATAAATGAGGGCAAGCCGAATATCCTTCAACTGATCAGAGTCAAATCAAAATTTTTCCCATCATGTGGGCATTAAATTCTGCTCGGCTTTAACTAAGTCAGCATAGTATTTCATTTAGCCATAGCTAAATCAACATGATTTTGAGTCATTCGATTATCAGTCGGCTTTTGATCTTTAGTTGATAGATTGTAGGATTGTTGTTCGTCGGCTGATGATTAATAGGCCTTGGGTGACATATCATTGATCAGGCATTGCTTATTTGAAGTGAAGGAAAGTTGGTATATTCCCATTAATTGACGTGGGCATTGAGTTCCACTCAACCTTGGTTGAGTCGGTATAATGTTTTGCTTCCAACTGGAATTGGTATATATAGTTGTCCTATCATCTATCCGATGGTAAGTTGATATATAATAACCGGCTAGTGATGTCATCCGACTAAAAGTCAGTTTGTCATTATATGAATATTAGTCGATTTGTAGGATTGTCTGACTTTGAGTTAGCAATCTGTAGAATTATTTGACTTTGAGTCAGTGATTTGTATAATTGTTTGACTTTGAGTTGGTTAATCTTATCATTCGATAGATAAGTAGTTAGAAAATGATTTGGATGACTAGTTGTCGATCAATAGTTGAGTATTCGGTTGAATCAAAACAACCTTTCTAAAATATCATAGGTCATCGTTGTTTAATGTCTGAGAATAGTCATTCTGATGTATAAGAATATTTATCGTATATCATTCCATTAAGTTGGAATGTTGTTATAAGTTGCTCCATTATAAGGGAACATAATTATTATTTGAAGATAATGAGTGAATCGTTGTCGGAAAGCTTTTATTTATAAATCACAATCAATTTATCGTGTGGAAGAATTTTTTGAATTGTCTGCGCCCAAAAATGATAGTCGTTTAGCCATAAATATGAAGGGAAATCCTGATTTCCCGGTCCAGGTTCGTCCAGATCTGATTAGATCAAGAGATATATTTCAAAAATTTTCTCTTGATCTCAATCAGATCTTGATATGTTTTAGATCTGATTCTTATTATTTTAATAAATAAAATAAAACAAGATAAATTAAATCAAATTTAATTTACCTGATTTGGGTAATCCTATTACCCTGTAGATGATCCTGATTGCAGCGGAAGGTTCTGGATCTTAGCCACGCAAGCGCCTGGCCTCTACCGGTATCCACTCGGGTTGGATCTGGAGATCCTCTTCTTCTCTATCACACCTCCAAAAATCAGATCTGGATCTGATCTGGAGGATCTTCAAAACTCTTTTGAAGATCTGCAGTCGTCCTTTTGCAGCAGCGCAGCCTTCTTGCTTTTGATCGCCTTTCCTTGATCTGAATCGCACCAACCTAAGTCCAAAACACCTTTTGGACGTGGAGAGCAAGGGGAGAAGAGACTATGGCATGGAGAAGGAGGGGAGAGGCAGCCTTGGGGCGTGGGAAATCTCAATTGCATTGGAATTAGGGTTGGGCGCAGGGTCTTATTTATAGACCTCTTGTGATCCAACTCCTCTTCCTCTCAACCAATCACAACCCTTTGTGAAATCAGATCTAAATCTGATTGGTTGGAATAGAGACCCCTGGATTCCTCCTTAGAGGGCGCCTAAGACCAGTCAAACTGGATTCTTAGTAGAACTCTGATTGGAATCCAAAAGGGAGGTGGAGTCCTTGTCCAACAAGGACTCCTAGGCGCCTCCTACTTGGGCTCACGCCACCCTTGGCGTGCGCCCTTCTCCTTGCCAGGTTCTGGCAGGGGGACAGGCCCCCACCAGCTCTCCAATAGGTGCATGACATGTGGTCAAAAGTCAAAGGGTCAATGGTCAACGTTTGACCAGTCAAAGGTAGACTTTTGACCAAAGTCAAAGAACAAGAAATGGCAGGTGACCAAAAATGGCAGGTAATGTCTTACAAATAAGACAACCTTATTCTGACTTGGACAACCTCCAGTCAGACCATATGAAGGCCTCTGATTGAGCACAAACTCCTTTGGCTCAGTCAGGACAACTTATTTATGATAGTAAAAGAAGAACGTTAGGTTCAATCGAGTGCTAGCACGATTTCCTTGAACCTAATTGAATCTCATTCAGATCAATTGAACTAGATCAGTTCAATTGATGATCACCAGATTCAAACCCTTGTTTGTGTGACCCAGTTAGGTTCAGTTCTGTATGGTAATGGGATATGTCATGATCTCTATCATCGACATCATCGAAACTCCTTTCGATGGATCAGAACTCTTCTGATTCGAACAGCTAGAATGATCGATCATCTAAATCATTCTAATTGCTCCCAAAATCCACCAGTGACACCTAGCAGTATATGGTGGCAACCCATCAGAGCTGAATGCGAACCTCTTGGTGCAGCTACCTGTGTGATTAAGTTCTTCTATCTTGAGCCCCGATCAGATTAGGGTTAAGGTGAACTCGTCAAACCCTAGTCTCTGTCATATGATGTAATCATTCGATTCGAGTCCAATGTGAAAATCTAAATAGAAACTCTTTCTATTATTTCACTCTACCATGGCCATGGGCTTCTGGACTTGATTCTCATGATCATCATAGGGCTGCTCCTCTACCACCGAGGTAGATAGATTCCATCTTGATGCAATCCAGTTCCTACAATGAACATGCTATAGCCAACATACACCTCAGGGTTCCATATGGCTAGGGAGACCGAGTAATGGTGTAGTCAAACTATAACACCCTCAAGGTGAACTGCCGATGCATCTCAGGTCAAAGAACCAGACACACTACTGCAGCATCGAGTCAGTCATTGACGAGAAGGTAGACTCCCTAATGACTACTCGAGGTGGTCACGCTCAGTGCCCTCGTTCTCTAACGAGTACCTGTACTCTCGCTCCGGTGTCTCCACACCGTAGACTCAAGACTCATCTACTAAAGAGAAGCGATTCGTACACCAACCTTCCGGATCAATCACCATCCTCGTGATGATCCTATGGTCGGGAGCATGTTTATGAGTTAATAATGATTATTCATGTCTTAAATTTTCAACTCTTGAAAATATGAATTATCATTACCATTAACTCAAAGGATGTATCACAGACACTAAATACACATATGTGATAGAAAATAACCCATTTTATTAATTATAGTCAAAATTATAATTTTGCCCCTAGAAGTGTATTACAAGTGTCAGCCAATTCTGGCTTCTAGGGCACATATATCTAACAATCTCCCACTTGTCCTAAAGCCAATTGGCTACAAGTCTAAGTCCCATCTTCTCAAGGTGGGCTTCGATCTTCTGCTGGCCCAACGGCTTTGTAAGTGGGTCTGCCACATTATCTGCGGAGTTGACTCTCTTGACCTCGACGTAACCTTTCTCAAGGTAATCGCGGATGAGGATGATATCGCCGCTCAATGTGCTTGGATTTCTGGTGAGACCTCGGCTCCTTAGCAAGGGCTATGGCGCCATTGTTGTCGCAGTATAGAGGAATGGCATCTGATGGCATTACTCCAATTTCTGCAGCAAACTTCTTGTACCAGAATGCTTCCTTTGCAGCCTCTGATGCAGCGATATATTCTGCTTCCATGGTGGAATCTGCTATCACAGTTTGCTTGGAACTCTTCCAGCTGACAGCTCCACCATTGCACACAAACAGACTTCCAGATGTCGACTTTCGATCATCTATATCGGACATGAAGTCCGAGTCTGTGTATCCCTGGAACTTGGAGTTCTCCGTTACCAAAGACCAACATCATATCCTTAGTTCTTCTCAAGTACTTAAGGATACATTTCACAGAAGTCCAGTGTTCTTCACCTGGATTTGACTGATATCTGCTTGTGACACTCACAGCATGGGCTATATCAGGTCGTGTACATAGCATGGCATACATGAGGCTCCCTATTGCAGAAGCATAAGGGATCTTGCTCATGCGTTCTATTTCCTCAGGTGTGCTGGGGCACATCTTCTTGGAAAGATGAATACCATGTCTGAAGGGTATTAATCCCCTCTTAGAGTTTTCCATACTAAACCTCTTTAGTACTTCCTCTATGTACATCTTCTGTGAAAGTCCTAGCATCCTATTCGGTCTATCCCTATAGACCTTAATTCCTAGAATAAAGGATGCTTCACCTAGGTCTTTCATGGAGAATTCCTTGGACAACCACATCTTGACTGATGTCAACATGGGAATATCATTCCCAATAAGGAGGATGTCATCCACGTACAATACGAGGAAGACAACAGCGCTCCCACTGACCCTTTTGAAAACACATGGTTCCTCTTCATTTTTGATGAAACCAAACTTTTTGATCACATCATTGAAACGAGTGTTCCAGCTCCGAGATGCTTGCTTAAGTCCATATATGGACCTTTGCAGCTTGCAAACCTTGTGATCAGTATCACTGGATGTGAAACCTAGCGGCTGTTCCATATAGATATCTTCCTCAAGATATCCATTTAGGAATGCCGTTTTCACGTCCATTTGCCATATTTCATAATCGAAATAGGCTGCAACAGCAAGCAATGTGCGGATGGATTTTAGCATAGCTACCTGGGGAAAAGGTATCCTGATAGTCAATGCCTTCGCGTTGACTATAACCTTTTGCCACCAGTCTAGCCTTGAATGTCTCCACATTCCCATCTGCACCAATCTTTCTCTTGAAGATCCATTTACACCCAATAGGTACTATACCTTCTGGTGGATCTACCAAGGTCCAGACTTGGTTTGAGTGCATCGAGTCAATTTCTGACTTCATTGCCTCAAGCCATTTCTCGGAGTCGATATCTGATATCGCCTCGTTGTAGGTTTTGGGATCATCACCATGAGCACCATTACCTATGAGGAACATTTCCTCTACATCCTCTGAAATAATACCTAAGTATCTTTCAGGGGGACGGGAAACTCTTTCCGATCTACGAGGTGGAGGAGGTAGTGTTCTTATTGGCTCAACCTGATTTGGTTCCACTTGGTCCTTAGCTCGTTTTGCTTGTGAGACTTTCTCATCAAGCTTAATCTGCTTTCCAATGCCGCTATCTTGAATAAACTATTTTTCAAGAAATATGGCATGTCGACTCACAATCACATTGTGGTCTTCTGGAATGTAGAAATAGTATCCTAATGACTCTTTAGGATATCCTATGAATCGAGCTCTAAAGGACCTAAACTCTAACTTGTCCGCTTGTTGTCTTTTGACATGAGCCGGACAACCCCAAATTCTGAGATGACTCAGACTTGGTTTCTTACCGTGCCATATCTCATACGGTGTGGTAGGAACGGTTTTAGAGGGAACCCTATTCAGTAAATAGATTGAAGTTAATAATGAATGTCCCCAAAGAAAATCAGGGAGGTCTGTGAAGCTCATCATGGATCGAACCATATCCAATAGAGTCCGATTTCTCCGTTCTGAAACCCCGTTGAGTTGAGGTGTTCCTGGTGGAGTCCATTGAGAGACTATGCCATTTTCCTTAAGATAGTCTAGGAATTCCCGGCTAAGGTATTCACCTCCTCGATCTGATCGAAGAACCTTAATGGGTTTTCCAGTTTGTTTTTCTACTTCATGTCTGAATTCTTTGAACTTTTCAAAAGGCTTCAGACTTGTGTCTCATAAGATACACATACCCATACCTAGACAGATCATCGGTAAAGGTAATGAAGTAGACAAAATTGCCTCTAGCCGGCACATCAAATGGGCCGCACACATCAGTATGTACTAGGGCAAGGAGATCTGTGGCCCTCTCCCCATGTCCAACAAAAGGGAGTTTAGTCATTTTGCCTTGAAGACAAGATTCACAAGTTGGATATGACTCAAAAGTCAATGGACTCAATAGCCCATTTTTCTCCAATTTGTTAATCCTATCTTCTGCTATATGACCTAATCTCAGGTGCCATAGATATCTGTCGTTTGGACTATCCCTAGGTCGTTTGGCATTCACGTTTTGCTCGATAGTTAAAACAGGTACATCAATATGTAACTGATAAAGACCATTAATAAGGAAACCATTTGCAATTTTATTTCTTTCATAAAGAATGTTACAATGGTCCTTAAAGAAGGTGATCACATAACCTTCTTGTGCTAAGCATGAAACAGAAATCAAATTCCTGCTAGCTGCAGGCACATAATAACAGTCTTTTAAAACTAAGTCTAAACCAGATGGTAATCGAAGAGGGTATGTTCCCACGGCTACTGCAGCAACTCTTGCTCCATTACCGATGCGTAGGATCATGTCTCCATCCCTCAGCCTCCTGCTATCCTCAAGACCCTGCATAGAAGTGCACAGATGAGCACTAGAACCAGAGTCAAGCACCCAACTGGATGCAGAAGAAACCGTAAGGTTAGACTCAATAACGAGCATACCTCCAGAAGGACCTTCCTTCTTGTTCTTTCAGGGTGGCCAGGTAAGTAGGGCAGTTCCGCTTCCAATGGCCGTCGCTGTTGCAATGGAAACACTTTCCTTTGCCATCGGACCTTTCTTCTTCGGTTCTGCCTTCTTCTTCTTTGATCCTTCCACCTTTTGCTTTTTCACAGACTTCTTTTTCTTTCCATAAGACTTTCTTTTGGAAGAAGTCCGTTCCATAGCAAGAACTGAGCCTTTAGAACCTTTCATAGAAAGCTCAGCGGTAACCAGCATATTCATTCAACTCGGCCAAGGAATTTTGAAGTTTATGCATGTGGTAATTCATGATGAATTGCCCATATGCATCAGTCAAGGATTGCAGAATAATATCGTTCTGCAAGTCCAAGTCCAACTTCACACCGAGCTTCTCAAGCTCTTCCATGTCCTTGATCATTGTCAGACAGTGATCTTGGACTGACTGCCCATCACGCATCTTAGCCTTAAAAAGTCATTTTCGTGACTTGATATTTGGCTGCGCGACTCTGTTCACCAAACATCTCCTGCAGGTGAGCCAACATTTGGCGAGCAGTCCCGATATCTTCATGTTGGCGCTGGAGCTCATCAGACATCGAGCCCAACATGTAAGTATCTGGCCTTATTATCTTCGTCAATCCATTTTTCCAGAGACGCTCTCTGTTCAAGTGGATGGACGGAGCTGGTAAGGTGGGAGGGTCCTGGTC
>QRFJ01002844.1:15506-96051 GCA_006176705.1 Cocos nucifera | reverse complement strand
ATCGAAGCCCATTGAGAAGATGGAACTTAGACTTGTAGCCAATTGGCTTTAGGATAAGTGGAAGATTGTTAGATATATGTGCCCTAGAAGCCAGAATTGGCTGACACTTGTAATACACTTCTAGGGGCAAAATTATAATTTTGACTAATATCAATAAAATGGATTATTTTCTATCACATATGTGTATTTAGTGTCTGTGATACATCCTTTGAGTTAATGGTAATGATAATTCATATTTTCAAGAGTTGAAAATTTAAGACAAATAATCATTATTAACTCATAAAATGCTCCCGACCATAGGATCATCACGAGGATGGTGATTGATCTGGAAGGTTGGTGTACAATCGCTTCTCTTTAGTAGATGAGTCTTGAGTCTACGGTGTGGAGACACCGGAGCGAGAGTACAGGTACTCGTTAGAGAACGAGGGCACTGAGCGTGACCACCTCGAGTAGTCATTAGGGAGTCTACCTTCTCGTCAATGACTGACTCGATGCTGCAGTAGTGTGTCTGGTTCTTTGACCTGAGGTGCATCGATAGTTCACCTTGAGGGTGTTATAGTTTGACTACACCATTACTCGATCTCCTAGCCATTCGGAATCCTGAGGTGTATGTTGGCTATAGCATGTTCATTGTAGGAACTGGATAGCATCAAGATGGAATCTATCTACCTCGGTGGTGGTAGAGGAGCAGCCCTATGATGATCATGAGAATCAAGTCCAGAAGCCCATGGCCATGGCAGAGTGAAATAATAGAAAGAGTTTCTATTTAGATTTTCACATTGGACTTAAATCGAATGATTACATCATATGACAGAGACTAGGGTTTGACGAGTTCACCTTAACCCTAATCTGATCGGGGCTCAAGATAGAAGAACTTAATCACACAGGTAGCTGCACCAAGAGGTTCGCATTCAGCTCTGATGGGTTGCCACCATATACTGCTAGGTGTCACTGGTGGATTTTGGGAGCAATTAGAATGATTTAGATGATCGATCATTCTAGCTGTTCGAATCAGAAGAGTTCTGATCCATCGAAAGGAGTTTCGATGATGTCGATGATAGAGATCATGACATATCCCATTACCATACAGAACTGAACCTAACTGGGTCACACAAACAAGGGTTTGAATCTGGTGATCATCAATTGAACTGATCCAGTTCAATTGATCTGAATGAGATTCAATTAGGTTCAAGGAAATCGTGCTAGCACTCGATTGAACCTAACGTTCTTCTTTTACTATCATAAATAGTTGTCCTGACTGAGCCAAAGGAGTTTGTGCTCAATCAGAGGCCTTCACTTTGGTCTGACTGGAGCTTGTCCAAGTCAGAAAAGGTTGTCTTATTTTGTAAGACATTACCTGCCATTTTTGGTCACCTGCCATTTCTCGTCCTTTGACTTTGGTCAAAAGTTAACCTTTGACTGGTCAAATGTTGACCATTGATACTTTGACTTTTGTCCACGTGTCACGCACCTATTGGAGAGCTGGTGGGGGCTTGTCCCTCTACCAGAACCTGGCAAGGAGGAGGGCGCACGCCACCCTTGGCGTGTGCCCAAGTTGGAGGCGCCCAGGAGTCCCTGTTGGATAGGGACTCCATCTCCTTTTTTGATTTCGATTAGAGTTCTCCTAAGAACCAACTTTGACTGGTCTTAGGCGCTCTCTAAGGAGGAATCCAGGGGACTCTATTTTTATCAATCAGATTTAGATCTAATTTCACAAAGGATTGTGATTGGTTGGGAAGAAGAGGAGTTGGATCACGCTTAGTCTATAAATAAGACCCTACACCCAACTCAAATAAATTCATAATTCTCCATGCCCCAAGGCTACTTCTCCTCTCCTCCTCCACGCCAAACCAACCTTCTCCCTCTCCTCTCCATGTCCAAAAGGAGTTTTGGACCTTGGTTGGTGCGATCCAGACATGAGAAAGGTGATTGAAAGCTAGAAGGCTGCGCACTGCTGATCTTCAAAAGGAGTTTTGATGATCCTCCAGATCAGATCTAGATCTAATTTTTGGAGACGTGATAGAGAAGAAGAGGATCTCCAGATCTTGCTCGAGTGGATACCGATAGAGGCCAGGCACTTGCATGGCTAGATCCAGAACCTTTCACTGCTTATAGGATCATCAACGGATAATAAGATTATCCACTTCAAGGTAAATTAAATTTGATTTAATTTATCTAAATTTATTTTATTTATTAAAATAATAAGAATCAGATTTGAAATATCCCAGATCTGATATGGATCAAAGAAAAAAATTTTTGAAATATATCTCTTGATCTGATCAGATCTGAACGAATCTGAATCGGAAAATCAGGATTTTCCTTCAACATCATCATTGAACGTGACTAACTCCAGAGCATTCTACTATCGAGAATGTCTCTAATGGGATATAGGTATAAGTATTTCTTAGACCTGAAATCACCTCAGTGACTTGCAAGCAACTCGCTGTGCTTTGGTACCAGACTAACTGAATTTCTAATTCAGCAATGGAAGGCTTCTAGCACAGTCAAGCACTTGTAAAGTCAGAGTGTGATCAAGATGGAATTAACCACTCTAAGAGTTGGAGAAGAATTTATCACTATATTTCAATATAGCAAAATCTTAGCCAGGGTAATCCATCAGATGGATTTGATATTTTGAAATATAATATGGACAATCTGATCAAAGTTGATAGTTGAACTCTGAGGTGTCCTATGAGCATTATGGTCAAGGGGATGAATTATATGGAAACTATATTCGCATGGGTTCTAAGGATGGTGTTCTACACCTTTTGACCTATCCGACCGTCGGATATCATTGCTAGATGGTCACTTTGATTGGTATAAAAATTTATTCTTATACTATCAGCTTAGGTTTGGACCTATGAGGTCACACACATTAGAGTTCACATTTCGATCGGATGGTTGATCAGCGATTTAGAATCATTTTAGGATTAAACGATCAATACGATTAATGTTTGACCTAGTGCAAGTATTGCAGAAGGATCGATTGGAAATTCGATTGCTAATTCACTTAATTTGATTAAGTCAATAGGCTGAGATTAAGTTTAATTAAATATAATTTAATTTGATTTATTTTGGACTTGATTAGATCAAGTCCAATTGGCTTATTGGATAAGTCAAGTGTAAGGAAAAACTAGTCCCAGTCTAACAAGGACTCGGATCAACCCAATTTTTTAGTTTGAATAAAAAATTAAATTAGAATTAAATATAATTTAATATAATTTAATTAAGTCTTTAAATAGGTTAGGGCCTTATTTAATTAGGTTGGTTTACCCTTATTTTATTTGGTTAAATGACCTTGTTTGACCAAGTCAAAATAGGAGTCCTAGTGTGACTAGGACTCCCTATTCCTTATGCCACCTAATCCTCACACCCCATCCTTTTCTCTTTGTATTTTTACATGAATAATCTCCATGCCAAAGGTTTCTCATGCCTCTCTTCTCTCTTCCTTTTTCTCATATAGAAGTTTGTTGGAAGACCAAGTCAAATGGGGATTAGTTTTGCTCAAGGATTCTATGAGATAGAATCCTTATCAACCAAAACTCTTCCCATAAGTGTACCGACCCATTCTTTCTTATTTTCTTTGATTTTTAAGGTAAAAGAGGACTTTTTTGTGCACCCCCCTTTGCTAGTGCATGGTAGAAAAAAAGGTGGGGGCGCCCAAGAGTTGGGCGCCCCAACAACTTCCCTTATTTGGTCCTTCCTAGTCTAGGTTTTTGACCAAACTTGGACTGTGCATATCTCTTTATTTAAAAAGAATTTTTGCCTTAAATTTTTGTGTATTGTAGATATTTTAGAGGCCTATTTGGTGTAGAAAAATTAGAGAAACATTCATCTGGATCATGGAGATATTGAAAACATAAATCAGGATGTCTAGAAAAAGAATAAAGAAGAAGAAGAGGGTCTTCTTCTAGGATTTTTGTTCAAGATCTCTTCCTCCCTTTTTGTGAGCTTTTGAGAGATGTCTCAGCATCACAAATCTTCCACTTTTCTTTTGTTATTTTTGAGTGTCCAAGTTTTGAAGAAGAAAGCATCGGATCAACCATCGAAGAGAGATCAGCACAGTGCTAGCATATTGTGCTGATTTCCTACATCAGGATCTTTGATCATGTTCGTGGGCTCGTGTGGATGACTTCTAGAGGCCGGATATGTGTGTAGCTTGTGACTTCATCCTCAAGCCTAGATCAGCAAGTTAGAATGTCTAACTTGCTCAAGTAATAGATCTGATCTATTAACTCATACCTACATTGATGTAGTGTAGATCTAGGTTGATTTGATCAACCTTTACTTTCTTGTTTAATTTTAATTTTTGATTTAATATCATGCCTTGATCATGTAGTAGATCTAATATATAGGTATTTACATATTTATTTAAATAAATATTTAATTTTTTTAAGTTTTTTGCTGTATGATCTTGAAAAAGTTTTAAGATCTATCCATGAAACCCTAGATCTTGTTCCTTCAATTGGTATCAGAGCCTAGATTCTTGTTACATAATTTTTGTACATGTTTAGATTATTTTTTAGATTAGATCTAATTTATAATCTAATTATTAAATCTAAAATTTTAAAAAAAGATTTAGATGTCATGAACTTTCATAAGGTTGTCCTACTGTAAGGTTTACTCCTTACAGTGAAAAGGTTATCCTGGTTCATGATGATTTGACTCTAATCATAGATTTATTAAATTTGATCTAATTTTATTTATAATTTAATAGATTTAAAATAATTATAGATCTAAAAATAAAATATTTTAGATTGCATGGACTCCTATAAGATTGTCCTGCTGTAAGATTTATCCCTTATAGTGAGTAGGTTATCCTAGTACGTGCTGATTTAAAATTTTGATCATAAAATTTTAGATTAAATCTAAAAAATTTTATGATCTGATTAAAAATATTTTAATTTAATTTCAATCATCATAATATGTTAGATTTGATCTAAGAAGATTTATGATTGATTATTATTGAAATTATTTTAATTACATAAATCTGTTTAGATTAGATCTAAAGTAGTTTTATATTTATTTTACTTGCATATTGATTATGAATCAAACATGCAACTTGATTGATAGAATCATGTTGTAAAAATAGTTTACAAATATGAAAATTATTTTTGAAAAGCCGAATCCCAACCCTCAGCCCAAAATTTAATTGAGAATTAAAAAGTTGATTGATTAGGATCTAGGATTGTGAATTGAAGATCCTAAGAAACAAATCATAACACATTAGGTTAAATGGGTTAGTGGGGATTAGATCCATTAATTGAGATAGACCTAGGGTTAGATTAAAGAATGGACTTAATTAGAGAATTGAGTAAATCTAATCAATTATTGTCTTAGATTAGATCAAGGATTCTCTAGATCAATTATAATAGTTGTAGTTGGTTAAGTCCATGTCTTTAAGAAGATCCAAGATGGACTTAATTCTTGGCTACGTGGTCTAGCACGAACTGTTAGGTTGATCTAATTAAAACTAATTAAGCCAATTGGTGTCTAAGGTAAACCAGACCGGTGGTTTTTAATTAGCAGCTTGCTTATCTGGCCATTTTTTATGGTGTCTAAGGCAAGCTTTGGCAGACCTTCCCATCAATCGAACTTACCTGATGTCAAACCATCATAGGAGAGAATATTTGGATCAATCCACCTACAGGGGTGCATGCCTAAGGAGGCGTGCACCCATGGATAGAGCATCTGGAGTCCCATACAGATGGGACTCCAGTTGCTTTGGGGTTTCTACCTAGGTGGCGCCAAAGACTTATCTTTGATCAATCTTGGTGCCATCTAAGGATGATTCAGAGGGGCTCTTATCTGATTGGATCAGATGATATCATCCCATCAATTAGATTTAGATCTGATTATTTAAAAGATCATGATTGGCCAGGATGATGTGGCACTACATGGCGCAACAGGATCTATAAAAATCCTGTCTGCGCCAAGGTCTAAGAATATTTGATCCATTGCCCATGCCATAAGGTCTAAGAACATTTGATTTATTGCCCATGCCATCTCCATGCCAGGGTCTATAAAAACCCTCTCTCTCCTATCCACTTCTAAGAATTTTTGGGCTTCAGTTTGGTGCGATCCAAGCCAGAGAAAGTTGACAGAAAAAGGAAGAAGGCAGCACTGCTGCAAGAGACAACTCACATCTTCGAAAGGAGTTTTGAAGATCTTCAAAATTTGATCTAGATCTGATTTTTAGAGTGATGATAAAGAAGGAGAAGATCTTCAGATCCTATTCGAGTGGACACCAGTAGAGGCTAGGCACTTGCGTGGCTAGATCTAGAACCTCAGGCAGATATTAAGATCATCATAGGATAATCAGATTATCCTAAATAAGATAAATTAAATTAGATTTAATTTATTTTTTATTTTTTATTAGATCAATAATATCAGATCTGGAAAGTCTCAGATCTAATCTGGATCTAAGAGAAAAATTTTTGAAATATCTCTCTTAATCCAATCAGATCTGAACGAACCTGATCCAAAAAACTAGGTTTTTCCTTCAGCCTCTGTCACTGATCATGTACTATACATGATCGAGCTGATAGAGCACTTGAGCAAACTTGGCTTTCTCTTGCATGAACAATTTAGAAAAGATGCAATACTAAACTCGCTGCCAAAGTACTATCTCCCTTTCCTTACTCATTACAGAATGACAAAGCCTGAAGTAAATTTCCATGGCTTACTGGGGTTACTTCAGAACTTTGAGAAGGATCACCAACTCTATAAAGAGTCGGTGAACTTAGTGAGAGGTTCGTCTTCTTATTCTCGACCCTTTAGGAAAGGAAAGAAGAATAAGAAGAAGAAAACAATGAAGGTGCAAGTTCAGGCTGCGACATCAGTGCAGGGCCAGATCAGGAAGATCAAGCCTGATAAGAATCAAGCTGAATGCTTTTTTTGCAAGAAGTAGGAGCACTGAAAGAGAAACTATCCTCAGTACATTGCCTCCCTGGACCTGAACAAGCAAAGAAAGAAGCAAGCTATTGCTGGGCAAGGTATTTATATGATAACTCCTTGCAATTTCTCTATTTATGATATTACTGACTGGGTATTGAATATCGGTAGCCCTTATCATATTTGTAATTCATTACAGGAGTTGTAGGTTAGTAGAAGATTCAAGCAAGGCAAAAGATTCCTGAACATTAGAGATGAAAGACCAGTTCCAATTCTAGCTTTAGAAATTTTGAAACTTGTATTTGAATCTCATACTGTTGTTCTTAGTGATTGTTATTTCTATCCTAGTTTCTTTTTAAATATCATTTCTATAGGCCTTTTAGCCATGAACAATTATAAAATTTCAATAAAGAAATGAGTTAAAGAAATGAGTTTATAATGTCATTGTGAATGGTATTACTATTTTCTATGGATAATTGAATAATGATGTATATATGTTATCACAATCTGTTAATGTAGTCTATTCTACTACCAAGCACCCTAGATTAGATAGTATATCAAATATCTACTTAAGGCACTGTAGGCTAGGTCATATAAATAAGAATAGGATAAACAGGTTGACTCAAGAGAGAATCCTCGAAGTCAATGATTGTGAATCACTTCCAACCTGTGAGTTCTGTCTTCTTGGTAAAATGACCAAGTCACCTTTTACTGAAAAAGGTGAGAGAGCCAATGAGCTCTTAGGTCTAGTACATACTGATGTATGTGGACCCATGAATATAAGTGCTAGAGATGGATATGTCTACTTCATCACTTTCACAGATGATCTATCTAGAAATGGATATGTCTATCTGATGAAACATAAGTTGGATTCTTTTGAAATGTTCAAACGATTTCAAAGTAAAGTAGAAAAATAAATTGGAAAGAGTATTAAAGCTCTTCGATTTGATCGAGAAGGAGAATATCTTTCTGGTGAATTTCTCACATATCTAGGAGAGAATAAAATTCTCTCCTAATGGACTCCTCCTAGAATACCACAGCATAATGGTGTGTCTGAAAGAAGAAATCGGACTCTATTAGACATGGTCCGATCCATGATGGAATTTGCTAGCTTGCCGATATCCTTCTGGGATATGCACTCGAGTTGGCTTATTATCTATTAAATAGGGTTCCAAGTAAGTCTGTAGTTAAAACCCCATATGAGATATGGAAAAGGTATAAGCCAGTACTTTCACACTTTAGAATTTGGGGTGCCCGACTTATGTCAAACGATTAGTTACAGATAAACTTGGACCTAGATCTGACAAGTGTATATTCATAGGATACCCAAAAGAGATCAAAGGATACTATTTCTACCATGCTGATGAACAAAAGGTGTTCGTCAGCCTTAGGACAACCTTTTTGAAAAAGAAGTTTTTTGGTGAAGAAACTATTGCCTCTAAGGTTGAACTTGATGAAGTTCAACAGATAGAAAGTTTGACACAGAATGTTGAACCTAAGTCGGATTTGATCATATCAGATCCAAATCCTAATGAACCCGCACCATTAAGGTGATTCGATAGAGTACCGCACCATCCGGATAGATATTATGGATTCTTGATCCAGGATGGTGATTCCATCGAACTCGATGAGAACGATGAGGACTCGATCACTTATATGGATACGATACAGAGACCCGACTCTGAGAAATGGCTAGAAGCCATGAGATCTGAAATGGATTTCATAAAGGTCAATGATGTACGGACATTAGTTGACCCATGTGAAGGGGTTAAATCCATTGGATGTAAATGGGTATTCAAAAGAAAAAGAGGCATAGACGAAAATGTGGAGATCTATAAAGCCCGTCTGGTTGTCAAAAAATATTATCAATATTATGGTATTGACTATGATGAGACATTCTCCCTAGTGGCAATGTCAAATCCATTCGGATAATGCTTGCAATAGCTGCGCACTTGGACTATGAGATCTAACAGATGGATATGAAGATGGCTTTCTTAAATGGAGAGCTAATCGAAGAGGTATATATGATACAACCTGAGAGGTTCACATCCATAGATGAGTCCAAGGTGTGTGGGCTTCAGAGATCCATTTATGGATTAAAGCAAGCATCTCGGAGTTGGAACATATGTTTTGATAAAGTGATCAAAATGTATGGCTTCGTTAAGAACAGAGAAGAATCCTGCATTTATAAATGAGCAAATGGTCTCACAGTGGTATTTCTTATTTTGTACATGGATGATATTCTCTTAATCGAAAATGACATCCCCACACTATAAGGAATAAAAGTCTGATTATCATTACAGTTCTCTATGAAGAACTTGGGTGAAGCATCCTACATCCTAGGGATGAAGATCTATAGAGATAGATCTAAAAGAATGCTTGGTATATCCCAATCCATGTACATAGAAACTGTGCTGATGAGGTTTAGCATGAAAAATTTCAAAAAAGGCTATCTCTCGATAGGCCAAGGAATTTCTCTCTCTTAGAAGGATTGTCTAACAACTCCTGAAGAGAGAGAGAGCATATGAGTAGAATTTCATATGCTTCGATAGTGGAATTTATTATGTATGCAATGACATGTACGAGACCAAACATGGCATACTCACTAGGAGTAGTGAGTAGATACCAATCTGATTCTAAAAAAAATCACTGAAAGGTGGTTAAAACCATCATTAAGTATTTGAGAAATACTAAGGACCAATGGTTGGTTTATGGTGAGTCAGATCTGAAGCTTGTGGGGTATATAGACTCCAGCTTTCAATCTGACCATGATGACAGTAAAAGTGTGTCGGGGTATATCTTTACTCTAAATGGTAGAGCCATCTGCTGAAAAAATTTCAAGCAGCATATAGTGGCTGACTCTATTTGCGAAGTAGAGTATATGACAGCATTAGATGCAGCAAAAAAAGCTGTGGCTGAGGAAGTTCATCATCGAGCTCGGAGTAGCACCCTCCATTGATGGTCCAGTCTTGCTCTACTACGACAGCACTGGCACCATAGCTCAAGCAAAGGAATCAAAGGCACACCAACGGACAAAGCACATTCTACGCCACTTCCATTTGGTCCGTGAGATCGTGGATTATGGTGACATCAACCTTTAGAAGATTGACGGAAAGGAGAACTAAGCCGATCCTTTCACTAAAGCCCTGGTAATCAAGGAGTTTGACAACCATAAGTCGAAGATGAATATTAGATACTATGCCAAGTTGCTTTAGGACAAGTAGCAATTATTGGGAATTATGTCTCAAACCCAATCGTCAGCATGTTGATGGTTGATATATTGTAATTGATTTATTAATTAATAAAAAATATTTTGGCATCTTTTTTCATCATAAATTTACATCTTCTAATGAACTCCATTGTTGTGATGAAGTCCTTAGGACTATTTAGTTTTAATAAAGAGAGGATTTATCGATTAGTCCTTAAATTTATTCACGACCAAATGATAGGCTGTTAATTAGGACGACAGCATCTATCGAGCATAGATCGCTATATGCCATATAGATTGGTTATCTTCATAACCAAAGAATGTGAAGATACTGGTATGGCATACAGATGAGATGTATAGGTACATCGACATTGAACGTGACCAACTCCAGAGCATTTTGCTATCGAGAATGTCTCTAATGGAATATAGGTATAAGTATCCCTTAGACCTGAGATCACTTCAGTGACTTGCAAACAACTCACTGTACTTTGGTATCGAACTAACTAAATTTTTAATTCAATATGGAAGGATTCTAGGCACAGTCAAGTACTTACAAAGTTGGAGTGTGATTAAGATGAAATTGACCACTCCAAGAGTTGGAGAAGAATGTATCACTGTATTTCAATATAGCAAAACCTTAGCTAGGATAATCCATCAGATGAATTTGATATTTTGAAATACAATGTGGACAATCTGATCAGAGTTGATAGTTGAACTCTGAGGTATCCTATGAGTATTATGGTCAAGGAGATAAATTATATGAAAACTATATTTGCATGAGTTCTAAGGATGGTGTTCTACACCTCTTAACCTATCTGGCTATCAGGTATCATTGCTAGATGATCACTTTAATTGGTACAAAAATTTATTTCTATACTATCAACTTAAGTTTGGACCTATGAGGTCACACACATTAGAGTTCACGTTTCGATCGGATGGTTGAGCAGCGATTTAGAATTATTTTAGGGTTAAACAATCAATACGATTAATGTTTGACCTAGTGCAAGTGTTGCAAGAGGATTGATTAGCAATTTATTACTAATTAGCTTAATTTGATTAAGCCAATAGACTGAGATTAAGTCTAATTAAATATAGTTTAATTAGATTTAGTTTGGACTTGATTGGATCAAGTTCAATTGGCTTATTAGATAAGTCAAGTGCAAGGAAGAACTAGTCATAGTCTAACTAAGACTCGAGTCAACCTAATTTTTTAATTTGATTAAAAAATTAAATTATAATTAAATTTAATTAAATCTTATTTAATTAATGCTTTAAATAGGTTAGGCATTATTTAATTGGGTTGGTTTACTCTTGTTTTTATTTGGTTAAAAGATATTGTTTGACCAAGTTAAAATAGTAGTTCTAGTGTGACTAGGACTCCCTATTCCTTGCGCCTCCTAATCCTCACGCCCCACCCTTTTCTTTTTTATGTTTTTATGTGAATAATATCCACACCCAAGGTTTCTCATGCCTTCCTTCTCTCTTTCTTTTTCTCATATGGAAGTTTGTTGGAAGACCAAGTCAAACGGGAAATTAGTTTTGCTTAAGGATTCTATGAGATAGAATCCTTATCAACCAAAACTTTTTCCATAAGTGTGCCGACCCATCCTTCCTAATTTTCTTTGATTTTCATGATAAAAGAGGACTTTTTTGTGCACCCCTCTTTTTTGGTCCATGATAGAAAAAAAGGTGGGGGCACCCAAGAGTTGGGCGCGCCAACAACTTCCTTTATTTGGTCCTTCCTAGTCTAGGTTTTTTACCTAACTTGGACTCTGCATATCTCTTTATTTAAAAAAAAAAATTTGTTGAAATTTTTATGGATTGTAGACATTTGAGAGCCTCTTTGATACAAAAAAATTAGAGAAACATTCATTTGGATCATGGAGATATTGAAACCATAAATCAGGATGTCTAGAAAAAGAATAAAGAAGAAGAAGAGGGTCTTCTTCTAGGATTTTTGTTTCAGATCTCTCCTCTCTTTTTGTGAGCTTTTGAGAGGTGTCTCAGTATCACAAATCTTTTTTTTTTCTTCTAATATTTTGGAGTATCCATATTTTGAAGAAGGAAGCATTGGATCAATCGTCAAAGAGAGATCAGCACAGTGCTAGCATACTGTGCTAATTTCCTGCATCAGGATCTCTGATCGTGTTCGTGGGCTCGTGTGGATGACTCCTAGAGGTCAGACGCATGTGCAGCTCGTGACTTCATCCTCAAGCCTGGATTAGCAAGTTAGAATATCTAACTTGCTCAGATAATAGATCTGATCTATTAATTTCATACCTGCATTTGATGTAGTGTAGATTTAGGTTGATTTGTTCAACATTTTCTTTCTTATTTGATTTTAATTTTTGATTTAATATCATACCTTGATCATATAATAGATCTGAGATCTAGGTGTTTACATATTATTTAAATAAATATTTAATTTATTTAAGTCTTTTGCTATATAAACTTGAAAAAGTTTCAAGATCTATTCGTGAAACCCTAGATGTGGTTCCTTCAGTTGTGAGTTATCAACATCTGCATTTGGATTTTAGCATCCGTCATGATGGCTGGAGATAAAGAATCGAGCTCTGCCATTGGTGATGGAGGGGGGAGATCTTCCTAGCGGGAAGATTGCCTAGCAGAGCCGGTGGAATTTTGGCCTTGAGTTTTCACCATTATAACTGGTTATTTATGATTCGTTCGCTTTCACCCCTTCCTGGCGCGCCAATCTATTGCGGCCAATCCACCTATTGCATTCGTCGCCGAAAGAGAGCACCTACAAAAGAAGTCCACTCTGATCGAAATTATTTCTGATGAGGATCCTCCAATGCTTAAGTCAGTGGAGGCTTGGTGAACAGAATTAAAGTAAGAATTTAGCAGAGTCTAGCCTAGAATTTGCTCACCAATGTACTTGATTTACCTTTTTTTTATAGGAGAATGTGGTAATAACCATCTGTAACAGTTGGAAGTCATGGGGTCCCACTTATTCTAGCATTAAAGGAGCAGTTAATGCTCATATGATCATGGAGAAGCCATTGCTTGCATTCTGCACCTAGAATGTAGGTTATGCCAATTATATGTCGGTCATACCGATCATATGGCGGTATCTGACTGATATCCCGATCAGTCAATAATTATCCATTTTTGGAGAATTGGTCGGGATTTACCGACTAATAGTCGTCTGAAGTCAGTGAGCCAATTGATAGTTGGTTAAAAGAAATCGGTAGTCGGTTAGTTGGTCGATGCGTCAAATTAGTTAACAGTCGGTTGATGTGTTATTTTTCCGACTTATTGTCATCTGCTATGGTTGTTGTTTAGTCGGCTCTACCGATCATCGATCAAGATGCTGACGTTGAATTGGGATAGCGAAGTCAATTAGCCCAACAGGTGCCATGCTGACCTGGTAACTAGTCAAAATTGGTCCTGACACCTGGTTTGCATGGGTCCTTGCATTAGTAGTGCCAACCTTGCGACCAATACATGCATAGACAGTTCTAACAAAAATCTAGCTCACTATCCAGTTTTCAAAGTAGGGCAGAAGGGGAAATTTTGATTGTTAAAATCAAATAAGAATTCAGATAAACTTGCACTGATGTTCAAATAAGGAGGAACAACTAGAAAAGAATTTTTTGGATTTTAGGGGTGAGCAGATCAGTTCAATGTTGATCCCCAATCAAAATAAGTCACATTGCATGCAGATTTCTGAATATGATGAGTTACTCTAAGATCCAAGACAAAATGAGGAAAAGAATGCAAAATCATGTATCTAAATTGAAGTCCGTTTCTGAGCATTAGCAAAAAGATCAAATAAGATGAACTTTAAGATCAAAAAGTCTGTGACTCTATTTATCTAATAAGAATACAACGGAAGCTAAACTTAGAAAGTGGCTGACCAGCAAAGAAGGATCGAGATCTGTGTTTTAAATGTCACTGCCTTTGTTATGGTGCTGGACCAGCAAGTGACACACCTTTAAACCCTAAAATTCCTCTAAACCGCAAAACTTAAATGTGTCTTAATTAAGAAAATTCTCCACTAACTAAATATGTTTATGAATGAAGAGATTTCTTTCTTTCTAAAAAAATGTTGTGGATTACAATTGCCACTGTTTCAGTTGGCACAAGTTTGTAAGTGCCACAGGGCCAAACAGACACATGCTATTGCCTGTGCCATTGTGTGCCTCGTTGTGCTAGTATGTGGCATGCACCGGCATGGCATTAAAAAACGTAGCATGTATGGTGCCATTACCAAGTTGGCAAGTCATGGCAGAAGGCACTAAAACCTTGATTGATAAATCACTAAATACTAACGTAGGACAACTGCAGTGCATGTGCAAAAGCGTAAATGGCTCGTATACCCTAACTGACCTTTATGTGTCTTGATAAATACACTTATACTTTCAACTGATGCTCCTCTTGTTCTTGCCCCTTGAAGAAAACATGAATGTAACTAACATAGAAGTGTATGTTAAAACAGAGATAGTAATATCTGTGTAGTTGGTGAAGCCTTGTAAAGAATTTTTTTTTTTTTTTCTTTGGGTGTGGGGGGTGGGGGTTAAAGATATTTTGTGGGACTCACAGACAAGAGCATCAGGTCAGCTCATCGATGGTGGTTGGATGCTTTATTTCATTAATGATAGTAGAGATAACCCAAACATGTCAACTCTGATTTCTGAGCAACATGGATGGTAGTTTAGCAAAATGAATAGTAAAAAATGTCCAAAAATTTTTGATTGATCATTAAATTCATATTGGGAAATCTGCTGATTTCATGTGCACCGTGACATTCACATTCTAATGCTAAATGATACTATCACCGCCTTGTTTCTGATGTCTAGACTCCAATAAAAGATATATAAATAAACTGAGAGTACTAGAACTGCCTTTTGTTTAATGAGTTAAAGAAAAATCAAGCAGGAAATCCTAGATTCTGGACAACATTTTCTTATTTGTTTGGTTACAATTTATGCCAAATTATGTGAAGTGTTGCAATCATGTTGCAATCAACATTGTTCCAATTATGTGAAGTGTTACAATTTGTGCCAAATTATGCGAAAAGAAACCATGTTGTATGTTTAGAAGAAAATGCAAAATCATTTCCCTCATTGCCTGATTCAAGGAGCTTGCAGTATAATGATTGCGCTGCAACACGATACTTCAACTGATTGACACTTTTGATGTATTTATTGTACTAACAAATGTTTGAGAGGTGTCATTATAAATTTTGAATGTTTGTACGCATGTATGTAAACGTTGAAACAGAGACAATGCAAGCTCCTGTCTTCATTTCATTTTCAGATCCTTTTTCCTTCTATCCAGCTCAAACTGTATCTGAATGGTAGAAAGCAGGACACTGTTCTGTTAGGATACCCATGCTGGCAAACTGAGGCTGGCAGAAACTGCCCTCAAAGCCATCAATTCTATCTGCACTGTTTGAATAAAGAGAAGAAAAGAGTTGCAGTGTGAGATATCGCTTCTTTTGTGCACAGCCACGTGAAAGGAAGCGAAGCATCACAGAAGGGAAGTTCAAGACTTAGGAAGCCTGTCACAGTTCGCTTGGCCCCATCCAATCTGTTGCTTTTCACTGACATAAATGACCATGAGGTTTTGCAAAGATATATCTGCAATCATCCAGGAAGGGAATGAAGTTAATCTCTAGTCAATCAATCCTCCAACGTCATCAATTAAAAACAATAACCAGCTGGTTACTTGCCTTTTCAATTCAAGCTGCTTGGTTGCACTTACACAACATGGGTTATGCTTGGGCTCTAACTAGATCCTACGTATTGTGTAAAACATTAGCATGCAATACTTATTAGGATCGACTGAATAGAGTGTTATGGAATGATACACAGCGGATATGATAGTCGTAAGAGAAAAAAGCAAATAAAAAAAATATGAAATACATCAGCACAAAATATAGAGAATTTACATAGTTCGGAGTCTCTTGCTCCTATATCCACGACCACATAGAATAATATTTTTACTAAGAATAGAAGTTTACAAGAGATAAGAACAAAAAAGAACCTCTTTTTTTTCTTCTCTTCTGGATGTAAGAACAAACAGGAAGAAGAAAATCCCTCCTAGAAATACCTCATTCACCTAGTGATACCCTAGGATTGCTCACAAGAAGAGGACCTAAGTCTCTCTTTTTCTCTCTTCCTCTCTCTTTTTCTTTCTTGATAAAGCCTCTCTTTTTCTCTCTTGGAAAAAGCTCTTGGTTGTTCTCTATTTTTGCATTCTGCCGAGCCACAGGTGCCCACAGGGTCTTTAAAGATCTCAAATCGAGTTTAGATGGGAGACTGGACTTTGATTATAACTCAAATCAACATCCAGACCATCAGATCATGCCTGGCACAAGTCTCAGTTGTCTAATTGGATCCCAAATCAAGTCAGATCAAGCTGCACACAAGCACACTAATAAGAGCCTATGGCAGCATTTACTACTGTAGCAATTTGAAAATCACTGTCATAGCATCTATGGTAGCGGTTATTGAAAACCGCTGCCATAGGTCAAACCTATAATAGTGGTTATATATAACCACTACCATATATTTGAGATATGGCAGTAGTTGGTTAACTACTGCCATATTTTTGACCTATGGAAGCGATTATGTATAACCGCTGCCATAGTTTTGACCTATGGTAGTAATTTTCAATAACTACTATCATAGGTTTGACCTATGGTAGTGGTTATGTATAACCGCTGCTATATTTCAAATCTATTGCAGTGATTATATAAAATCGCTGTTATATAGGAAGAATAATTTTTTTTCATATTTTTTTTGAATATAGTATAATTTTAGAATTTAAAGCTCATCTTCATTGTTCATTATCTAAATAATTATTATTAGAGTATCTTCACAAAAGATTACCTTGATCCGATAGCCCAAGATACGTTGATTAACAAAATTTGATTTCGATGATCACGAATGACTATATGATGAACTGTTAAATAGATAAAGAAAAAATTAGACTAGTGCTATAGGATCGGCTGGATTGGATCAGGTCGTACAATGACAATTTAAAATTTTTTATGCTAATCCGATTAGAACTGATCGTTCTCATTTTTGATTAGATTGATTTAAAAATAGAAATAAAATTAAAATAAAATCTATGATATCATATATCATCTGATCGGATGAATAGTTCACCAGTAATGATGATTTGATGCTATTCGAGGTTCCGATGTTAGCCGCGTACATGCCCGACCTCTACTAGCATCCACTCGGGTCAGATCTGGGTGCCTTCTTCTTCTTGATCTGATATCAAAAAATTAGATCTGAAATCTGGTGTGCCTTCAATCCGATCTCTGATAGCAAGACGTTCGTCACACGAACAGGGTCTCTTGACGTTATCTTCATAGCAGCAGCACTTCGAATCTTCAAGTGCTGGTTGGCCCAACTCTTAGGCATGGAGAAGAGGGAGAGGATGAGGAGAGGGGGCATGGAAGATAGAGGGAGAGGTAGAGTGGGGGCATAGACTATTGGAATGATCAAACAGCTTTGATCTAGGTCCCTTTTATAGACCATACGAAACCCTAGAGTCCTAGAGCTTTAAGCAATTGATTTGCTTAAAGCAGAAGGACTCTCTCATGCCTCTCCATGCCATATCAAATTTCTCCCTTATTTTGTCATACAAAATAGGATGAGAAATGGCGCCAATAATAGATAAGAGATAGGGTTGGCACAGAGATCAAATCTCTAGAGATGTTTGAACTTTTCAACCGTTGAACCCATTCAAACTCTTTTAAAATTTCAAACCAAGGCTCTATCCTCTCTCTCCTCTCATGAAGCATCTAGGGGCACGTGCCCCAAGATAAACTCTAGGGGGCACGTCCCACCCTTCTTTTCTGCAAAGATTGGGCCAAAAGATCCTTGTCCTGATGCCCCTTGCATGGAATTAAGACAAGCCCTAATCTCATCAGGACAAGCCTTAATCTGATCAGGACAAGGTCTAGTCTGATAAGGATAAATCCATATAGGATTCTTGGATGAGCCAAATCAAATTGGACTGAGTCTAGACCAACCAAAAAGTTCGTAGTAGGAGAAAGTTAGGTCCAATCATGTGCTAGCATGATTTTCTTGAACCTGATTGGATCTAATCCAAATCAATTAGACCAAGATGGTCTAATTAATAATATGGAGATCCAAATCCATGTTTATCTGATCTAGTTAGATTCAGTTCTATGTGGTAATGGGACATGTCATCATCTCCATCATTGACATCATCGAAATATCTTTCGATGGACTAGAATTTTTTTGATTCACCTGATAAGAATCGTCAATCATCAAGACAATTCTAATTAATCTCAAAATCTACCTGTGACACCTAATAGTATATAGTGGCAACCATCAGAATCGAATACAAATCTCTCAGTGTAGTTGATTGTGTGATTAGGTTCTTCTATCATGAGTCCCAATAGGATCTTGGTCAAGGTAAACTCATTAGACCCAACACCCATCATATGAATGAATCATTCGATTCGAGTCCGATGTGAAATCCAAATAGAAACTTCGTTCTATTATTTTCACACTGCCATGGCCATAGGCTTAAGGACTCGATCTCACGATCATCATAGGACTACTCCTCTATCAAGGTTGATAGATCTCATCTTGGTACAATCCAGTTCTTACAAAGAACATTGTTGGATATTGTATCCTAAAGTCAATCATCTAGGTTGTAGATGGTTGAGCTGATTGTAAATTATACTTAAATTATAATGAATAAAATTATTATTTTGACTTTTCATCATTTTTGTACATCTTTCTGTAATGAACTCTTCTATGATGAAGTTCTTAGGACTATTTAGATCTAACAAAGAAGGATTTATCATTTAGTCCTTAAGCCTATTTACGATCAAATGATACGTTGTTACCTAGAATGACAATGTTATCGAGTATAGGTCATTGTGTGCCATATACATTGGTTGTCCTCTTAACCAAGAAGTATGGAGATACTGGTATAGCATGCGGGTGAAGTGTAGGGATACATTTCACTGGACATGACCCAACTGCGGAGCTCTTTGGTACCAAGAGTTGCTCGTGAAGGATATGGGTATAAGTATTTCTTAAACCTGAGACCACCATGGTGAATTACAAGTAACTCACTATACTTTAGTACTGGACTATCTGAATTTCTAATTCAGTGATGAAAGTTTACTGGGTGCAATCAAATACTTGTAAAGTCGGTGTGTGAGTCGAGATAGAATTGAACCCTCCAATTGTTAGAGCAAATATGTCACTGTATTTCAATTTAGCAAAATCTTGGTCGGGATGGTCTATTCGATGGATACTAAATTTTGAAATATAATGTCAATGATTTTTAAGATTGGCAGTTGAACCCTTGATCATCCTTTGAGCATTGAGATCAAGGAGATGAATTATATGGTAACTATATACCACAGGTTTGTCGATGTTGTATTGCGATTATTCAACCTATCTAGACATCGAGTATTATTACTAGATGGTCACATCGATTGGTATAAAAAATTGGTTTCTATTCTACCAGCTTAGGGTTGAAACCTATGGGATCACACATAATAGGAGTTCTTACCTGATCTGATGGCTGATCAAGAGTTCTAATGGTCTGAGACTTTGGGATCAAGAGTCTCACTAGACTGGGACTCTACCTTCATGGGTTCCATTGGACTGCAACTCTAATATTTTTGGAGGATTAATTAGCAATAAGATTATTGATTAGCTCAATTTAATTAAGCGATGAGGATTTGATCAAATTTGATTGGATTTGACCTGATCAGGTCATGAGATGACCTAATCGCTATGGAAGATTCGATCCTAATTTGATCAAGATCTGGATCTAATTAATTTCTAATTTGATCAAGAATTTATTGGATTAGGTTAAGCCTAATTTGATTAGATTTATTCTAGTCTAATTGGATCTAGATAAATTGGTTTGGTTGAAACCAATTATGACTAATTTAAAGTAAGTTTGAATTTTAAATTCCTTTCTTCGTGCGCCATCCTGCTTCTGACCTCACCTTCTCACGCAAATTCTAAATTTGCATGGGCTTTTTCCATGCTAGGAATGATTTTGTGTGCCTCCCCACTTTCTGCTTTTGACTTGGTCCAAGAGTTGGACTGGTTCAAAATAAGTTGAATTTTGAATTCAACTTATTTGGTTAGTGGGTGCACTTGTCTCTCCCTTATCTCCTCTCCATGACTCCTTAGGATTTTTGTCATCAATTTTTGTGCATTCTGGATGTGGGCATGCAGAAGGAGAGTCCTTCTATGCATCAACCTCTTTGGGATGGGTGATGGAAATGGATAAGAATCATTTTGAGTTTGAATTCAAATGATTGGTTAAAACAAGTTCAACCAATTCACCTTATCCCTTTCCCATGTGGTATTCCCATGGATTGTTGCCCATTTTAAATGGAAAATTTTTTATGTGTGCATGAGCCAAAAAAAGTTTCTAGAGAGAGAATATCTAGGGGTGGGGTGGAACTTTCTGGGTGCAGAAAATTTCATAGAGAGAGGAAGTGATATCCATACGCCACTTTCTAATTTCCTTCCTCATCTCACGCACTTTCAAAAAGGGTTTTGAAATGTGAGTGATAGCGATCTAAGAAAGTGTTTTTTAGTTAAATTGTCAATGGCATAAAGACATCTGCGAGGTCATTGGTTGGTCACAAAAACTTTGAGAGAAGGGTCTCTAGGGTTTTTTGGTGTGTGTAATCCTAGGGTTTTGACTTAAGGTTCGGATGGTGAGTGTGAGCACTGTGAGTGCCCAATCACCACAAAACCTTCCACACTATCTCATCATCCTCCAAAGTTCTTTATCAAATTTTTTGGAGCATCTAAAAGATCATGAAAAAGATGGTCGATTGGATTGATCGAGATTGATCGTCAAAGACCCCGGTAAGGAGCAAGCACTCTGGTAGAGCTGGTCGGGATTAGGAGCTCCGTATGGACTCACCGTAGAGGTCAGATGATTGTGCAACTACAGTATCATGTGAGGGCTTCTTTTTGCTATTTTGGATTATGGAGATCATCTATCCGCACTTAGGTATTGTATTCTAAACACAAATCGATCAGCAAATATGATTTATTAATCGAATGCATTTAAATTTTTAATTATATATCAGCATGTCTAGATCCTTATGTAGGGCTATTGATATGATCAATGCATTCATATAATTAATTTTGGATTAATTTTGCTTCCGTTGTAATTCAAAAAAGTTTTCTAAATGCATGCTTTAAACCCTGCACGATTTTTATCATTAGTATTAGAGCAAGGTTTACTTGACATGTTTATATGTTAATTAGAAAAATTAAATATTGGCATATATGATATATTTTAATCTAGATAACTTAGTAATCGAGGATGAATGAGCTGCCAAGCCATCTGGTCATAAGAGATAAGTATGGTTTAAAGGCTATCTTCTCCCATTTAGTGGGGATCCCTTATGATGGTAAAGGTGCCACCATGAACTCATTCATTAAGATGAATAGTAAAAGAATTTTGTTATTAAAATTATTTCAAGTAAAAATTAAACATGAATAAGTTTAGATTCAAGCTAAAAGTTAATTCATGATTTAATTTTTGTTATGCTTTATTTTCTATTATGAAACTAGCAATAGGTTGCTATTTATGAAATGAGTCGATCCATTTAGTAAACAAAAATTCTTTCAAAATTTAAAAATTATTTTTGAAATGCCAAACTCCAATCCATTAGCCCAAAAACTTAATTAAATGAATTAAGTATTGTCTAGTAGGATCTAGAATTATGAATTAAAAATTCTAAGATAAATGCTTAAAATTATGGGTTAAAGGATTAGATGAATTAGGTCCATTAATTGGGTTAGTCTAAGGTTAGTTAAAGAATGGACTTAACTAGCATAATTGATCAAATCTAACCAAATATTGAATTAGATTAGATCAAGAACACTCTAGATTCAACTTTAATAGTTGTAGTTGGACAAGTCTATATCTTTAACAAAGACCAAAATAGACTTAATTCATGGCTAAGCGATCCAGTCCAAAATTACTAGATTGATCAGATTGAACCTAATTAATCGGTTGATATCTAAGATAAGTTTGGCAGTCTAGACCAGTGGTTTTTAATTGAAAGTTACTCGCATTGATTAAATCTTTGATGAGTTAATGGCATATCTCTTTCACTAATTTCACTTACCTGGCTGACATTGTCGTTTAGGATTTGATTAAATCACTTGGTGATTTGAGCTGACCCATGTCACTACGAATTAGTTTTACTGATTTCAATCAGTAAGACAAAATTAGGTGCCCATGGACCAAATTTGATCCTAGTCCTCGTTTATTGACTTGGTGAAGTCAGTAGAAGGATTTGACTTGGTGAAGTCAGTGGGAGTAAATTGGTCCATGTCTTCTCTATCCTTAAGTCACATGTAAACTAAATTCTCTAAATTTTTAGATCTTAAAAATTACTAAGTTATGGGGATAACTGAGTCATAACCTCTCATTAAGGTGAATGGTAATGAGTATAATTTTCTAGGTGGACATTGGAGATGCCTTACACTTGGTGTTCATCTGGATGTTTGAATTACTATCTATCAAATGATGATTAGATCGCACTCTTTGAATGACAATCGGATTGGTCAGAGCTTTTCTTGGGTCTAGTTTTCATTCGTTTGATGCACCAAACTCAATCATGTTAATAGTTGGACGTAACCAAAACTTTTCAGTGGAGGCCATAGTCCACTAAATTAGCTTTTGAGGCAAAATCAAATTACTGAAAATTATTTGAAGAAATAATTGATTGTAAACCTACCTATAGATTCACATGGGTTGGCCAGATCTTCTCTTGGGCCTGTTCGTAGTCTATGTAGATTTCAGTACCCACTAAGGAGTTAGTATAATTTCTCAAATTAGAGGTAGAGGCTACTAATTCATAAAAATCATGGGAGGACCTTTAGATTAAAGTCCAAGTCTTTAGAGTTAAATAATATGAGTACTAATATGATCTTGTATTTTCATTTAGATAAATAGAATGGCTAGTGCAAGTCTTCTTCGTTCACTGTTGGACAGTGACAAGCCTATAGGACCTGATTTTAAGAAGTCTAGTATTGACCCTAATCAGGCAGATCTGAAGAGAAATGATCTTCTTAACTCGAATAGGCTGAATAGGAGAAATCAGCAAGTGATTGCTGGTTAAAGCTGTTATAAGATAACACCTTGTAATTTCTTTGTTTGTGATAATCTACCTGGATATTAGATACCAGAAGTCCAGTTCACATATGCAATTCATTACTTGGACTTCAAATTGGCAGAAAGTTTAAGAACAATGAAAGATTTCTAAATGTTGGGGATTGAAGGAATGTTCCAATTCTAGCATTGAAAACTCTTGAGCTTGTTTTCAAAACTAATAATGTCATTTTAAGTGACTTCATTATTGTCCATCTTTTATAATGAACATAATATCTGTTGGGCTTTTGGCCTAAGATGGTTATAGTTTATCAATAAAAAAAATTATTATGATATCATTATAAATGATGTCATAATAATACAAGGATAATTAAGAAATGGCATTTATATTTTATCACATCCTATAAGTGTAATATACACATCAAATAAATGCTTGAAACTAGATAATGTCATTGATGCCTATCTTTGGCATTGTTGGCTGGGTCATATAAATAAGAACATGATCAATAGGTTAGTCAAGAAACATATCCTTGACATCAATGATTGTGAATCATTGACTACCTATGAGTCCTGCTTTCTTGATAAATAATCAAATCACCTTTTACTAAAAAGGATGAACAGGCCACTGATCTTCTAAATCTGGTACATACTAATGTATGTGGACCTATGAATACATATGCCAGAGGTGGGTATTACATCTTCATTACATTTATTGATGATCTATCTAGATATGGGTATGTCTATCTTATGAAGAGTAAATCCGATTTGTTTGAAATGTTCAAACAATATCGAAATGAGGTAGAAAAATAATTTAAGAAGAGTATTAAAACTCTTCGGTCGGATCAAAGAGGTGAATACCTTTCTAATGAATTTTTAACATATCTAGGAGAGAATAGGATTCTCTCACAATAGACCCCTCCTGGAATACCACAGCATAATGGTGTGTCTGAAAGTAGGAATTAGACCCTATTAGACATGGTTCGGTCCACAATGGGGTTAGCAAGTCTACCAATTTCTTTTTAGGATTATGTGCTTGAGACTGCTTGTTATGTTTTGAATAATATTCTGAGCAAGTCTGTTGCAAAGACTCCATATGAGATATGGACTAGGCATAGGCCGACACTCGCTCACCTTAGAGTTTGGAATTATGCGACCTATGTAAAATATTTACAGGCAGAAAAGCCTGTGTTGGGGTATCAATAAGCTTTGATACCACTTGTTAAGGATCTAGTACCAATGGATTATGATAGAAAGAAAGAAAAAAGATAATTAAGTACGTGGATCAGTCCAAAGGCTCACCTCCACGGGGCATGCAAAGCTTCACTATGAAAGAAAAAAATAAGTACAAGAAGAGAACACCCATACTCAACTCACTGTACACAAATCTTTCTCAACTAGAAGCTATCCTCAGAAAAGCTTTCTCTAAATTTTAAGGAGACCCTCAGAAGCTACAAGATGCTCTACCTTCATAGCCTTCATGATGGATGCTATGCACCTGTTGCTTCTCTCTTGTGGGCTGCACGTACTCAACGCTCTGCCAAGCTCCTCTCAATGATTGCCTAAGCCTCTCTACATGCCTCTCATGTCACACGTGCCACCTTTGCTCCACAGTACCTCAGTCCTTTAAATAGGATGAGAATCCTCTTCTAAGCACTTCACAAGAGTCTTAACAGGGCTCTTTGTCTTAATATGAGTCGAACATATCCTTGATGGAGTCCTGAAATATTTTTCAACCTTTAGATCATGATCACAGCCCTCCATGGCTGCTGGATCCTGTGGTTCATGTGCAATTCTCAAAGATCCTTTGGATTAATCATAATCCGAGTCTAAACAAAAAATCACATCCTGTTCTGTTCGTCTTTATCGAGTCAGCTCTATCAGGGGTCAAGTTGGCTCGACTGCGTCTTGCCTGAACTCCTGCTTTCTATCTATCTGAGAAAGCCAGCTCGATTATGGCTTGAGCTGGCTCGATCTCAGCCTAAGCCAACTCGATCCCGTATCTGAGCCAGTTTGACTGCTTGATGATTTTGATTTGTCTCTACTATGGATCGAATTTGAGGCGTCAAATCCTAACAGTCTCTATCTCGACTCGACATTTGGCCTCCACCTGACTCTGAGAGCTTATGATCCATCTCTCCCCCATGTCCTGGGGCACACCTATTGATCATGGATGGGCAAACATGAGAGTCGAGCTAGGCTGCTTAATCCCACCTCCATCAATGGCTGTGTCCACTCTAACCAAAGATCTACTCAAAAAAGTCTCCTACAGCAATAGAAATTTTACTCTACGATATCGCCTCTCGTCCTCCCGAGTCTCTCATCTAGTGCCCAATCCACCTCCACCTAGAGCTCCACCTTGCACTGGGCTCTCTCTGGCTTCTGAAGCTCCATCTCGCACTGAGCTTCCTATCAGATAGTAATGTCCTCTCATCTTCTTCTTTTCCTTCAATATCATTCTATCGCCATGCATGACCTTCAAGATTCCATCACCAGCTACCCACCTATAGCTGTTTAAATTCAGTTTGCTCAGTGAGATAAGATTCTACCTAAAATCAGGTATGTATCGGACCTTCTCCAATCTCCTCACTACACCATCATGTATTCTCTAGCTGACCATCCCGATGCCTCCGATCGTATAGCTCGATCCATTCGGTAGATAAACAGTATCCTCACTATTCTCTAAAGAGTCAAACTGCTTCACCCTGCAAAAAACATGAGATGTGCATGTAGAATCTAAAATTCACTACTGGAAAGAAATAGATACCTCATTAGATATCTCCAAGACATCATCCTTTAACTCGATAGTGGCCATCGCTGTAGTAGCCCTCATTTGATCCCTAAATTATGGACAATCCTTGACTTGATGCCCCAACTCTTCGCACCTGTAGCTTCTGATCTTGCTTTGGTCTCTCATCTTGGATCTGGATCATCCTCCTCATGATCCTCTGCCGCTCTGTCTACTGCTTTCTGGTCCTTCAGAAACTGCCAAAGCTGAGCTATCGCCATCTGAGCTCGAAGCTAGATTCTTCCTCTTGAGAACCTTGTTTTAGAGTATTGCTGCAGTAACCTCGTCTATCTTGATGGTGATCTTTTTTACTAGAAGAGCAGTCACCAAGGACTCATATAAAGGGAGAAGAGATGCTAGCAAGACCAACGTCCTATTCTTTTTTTCAACTTTTTCATCAATGTTGAGGAGGTCGGTGAGGATCTTCTAAAAGTTGAATAGATGCTCCTACACGCTTTGACATTCATCCATCCATAGCTGATAGAACTACCTCCAAAGGAATAGCATGTTGGTGAGCGACTTCATCATGTACAACTCCTCAAGCTTTGACCATAGTACCGTCAGAGAAGTCTCGCCAAGTACATGGATCACCACATCATTTACTAGGTACAAGTAGATCGTGCTCACAATCTGCATCTAGATCTGCTTTCGCTTTACTATGAACGAGAAAAATAAGTACAAGAGGAGAACACCCACTCTTAACTCATTATACACAAACCCCTCTCAATTAGAAACTATCCTCACAAAAGCTCTCTCTGAATCCCAAAGAGATCCTTAGAAGCTACAAGATGCTCTACCCTCATAGCCTTTGCATTGGATGCTATGCACCTATTGCTTCTCTCTCATGGGCTACACATGCTTGCTGCTCTATCAAGCTCCTCTCGACGGCTGCCTGAGCCTCTTTACGTGCCTCTCATGCCACAAGCATCACCTCCACTCTATAGCATCTCAGTTCTTTAAATAGGATGAGAATCTCTTTTTAGCAGTTCACAGGAGTTCTAACAGGGCTCTTTCTCCTAATATGAGTCGAACATGTCCTTGATGTAGTTTTGAAATATTTTTCAATCTTTAGATCATGACTCAAACCCTCCATCGCCACTGGATCTATGATCCACGTGCAACTCTCATAGATCCCTTGGATTAATCACAATCCAAGTCTAAACAAAAAATCCCATCCTATTCTGTTCATCTCCATCGAGCCAACTCTATCAAGGATTGAGCTGGCTCGACTGTATCATGCTCGAACTCCTACTTTCTATCTACTTGAGAGAGTCGGCTCGATTGCAATTCAAGATAGCTCGATCTTAACCCAAGCCAACTTTATCCCGTATCCGAGCCAGCTCCACTGCTTGATGATTTTGATTCTCCTCTGCTGTGAGTCAAATTTGAGACGTCAAATCCTAATAGCTTGGACGTAGGTCAATAAATGCTTGCTCATAAGGTACCCCAAGAAAACTAGGGGTTATTACTTCTACCTTACTGAAGAGCAAAAAGTATTTGTCAGTAATAGGATAATCTTTTTAAAAATGAAGTTTCTTAGGGAAGGAATGGCTGCCTCTAATATTTAGCTTGGTAAAGTTTGATAGATGGAAGAACCGACACATTCTAGTGAACCTACAGAAGTGGATTTGATAAGATCAAACCCAAAGCCCATTATAGAGGCACGCTTGAGGAGATCCGATAAAGTAGCATGTTAGTCAGATAAATACTATGGTTTCTTGATTCGAGATGGTGATCTAGTTTAACTCGATGAGAACTATTAGGGATAAACCCCGCTCCCACCGAAGTCTAGCCTGATGCTTAGCCTAATGTAACTGGTAATCACGGAAGAGCTTCGATAAAAAATTCTCCTTCAGCGGTTGGATCCCTATCGAACTCCTCCAGCGGTCGAACCTTAGCCGAACTCCTCCAGTCGACTGAACTCCTCCAGCGATCGAAGCCCACTTGAACTCCTTCAGCGGCCAAGCCCTAGCCGAACTTCTTTGGTGGCTGAACTCCTCCAGCAGCCGAACTCCTTCCAAATTTCTCCTTCAGTCAAATTCCTCTGGGAGCCGAACTCCTTCCAGACTTCTCCTTCAGATGGATTCCTTCAGAAGCCAAACTTTTTTCGAACCTCTACTTCAGTCAAATTTCTCTAGGAGCCGAATCCCCTCCGAACTTCTTCTTTAGATGGATTCCTCCAGGAGCCAAACTCCTTCCGAATCTCTACTTCAGTCGGATTCCTCCAAGAGTCAAACCCCCTCTGGATTTCTTCTTCAGTTGAATTCCTTCAGGAACCAAACTCCTTTCGGATCTCTTCTTCAGTCGGATTTCTTCAGGAGCCAAACATCTTTTGGATCTCTCCTTCAGTCGAATTTCTATAGGAGCCGATCTCCTTCTGGATCTCTACTTTAGTCAAATTCAATCAGGAGTTAAACTCCTTCTAGACCTCTTCTTCAGTCGAATTTCTATAGGAGACAAACTTCTTTCGAACCTCTCCTTCACTCAAATTCCTACCGGAGCCGTGTGATAAGTGGTAAAAATATACTAATAAAAGTATTAAATTATAAAATAAATTAATCTATTTTTTTAGAAATTAATAATTTTATTAATCTTATATAGAAAAGAAGGTCACCAATGTGAAGATCTTATTTTTCTGATTCAGATGAAATAAATTTCAGACAAAATGAACTTCAAACGAGCCCAGAATTAAATTTCAAAAAAAAAAAAAAATCGTCGATGCAACGTTGACGTCATGATGATGTCAGCATTTTTTGCGGTGCACGGTGGACCATCTGAAGGGCAATTCGAGAATTTCACAACAAGAGGCGTGCTCTGATTGGCTGAAGAACGTGGCGGTCCACACAACACTGGGCTCGCGCATGGTCTACGGAGGGCAATTTGGGAATTCTAGCTGATCCAACGGGCGGTATTCACTGAAATTCGATCGAACGGTCGAAAAAAAGATGCTGATGGATGGCATCCGCAGCTCCCGATCTTGATCCAATGGTTGAGATTCATCCTAATGTTAAACTAAAGATCAGAAGGCTTATTTCAATGCGATTGGATGGCCCAGATTCGATCCAATGGTTGATCCAATGGCTTGCATTAAATCCGACTTGATCTGGGTTATTTTAAGAGGTTTTTGAGTGGTTTTTGGACCGTCTGATCAACATCTAATGGCCAGAATTATCCAGATCTTAATTTGAGTTATTTTGGGAGTCTTAAACCTAGTATTTAATGGATTTTGGGGGAAATCAAACTCTTTATCTATAAAAAGAGTTTGTTGTCGTGAATAGAATCAAAGAGAGAGAGAAAGAGAGAGACGGGGAGAAAGAAAAAGAGGGAGAAAAAGAGTGAGAGAAAGAGAGAGGAGAGAGATAAAAGAGAAAAGTGATTTATAAAAAAAATCAAAAAGGGTTTTTGATTTCTTTCGACGATCAAGACATCGATTAAGGAGCCTCTTCATCTTCTCCAAGTTCTCCACATCAAGAGCAGCAGACAATCAATTTCAGCAATCAAAACAGTCTAATTTCTCTATGCTTTTTATTTTATTTGCTATTTTTGAACTTGTTATCATGAACTAAATTTTCTTTTACTAAGGCTAAGGTGTAGCCACTCTTTTGATGCAATATTCAGTATGATTTATTTTTAAATTTTATTCATGAGGAGTATATAAATTTGATCTTAATGCTTTTAGATTACTGGCCATCTTCTAATTGATCTGATGAACATAGATGTTATGGACCAAGTACATCTATGTTAATGCTTCTTGATTATATACCTTGTATTATGAATCAAATTAGAATTCATATGCATGCGGAAATTTTAGTGCGCTTTGGACGCAGCGTATTTTAATTAGAGAATTTCACAAAACCTAATGCATTAATATTTATTTAAATTACACCTGGATCAAAGGGTAATTAATAAATATTAATAGTTTTGCTATGCCTAGATCAAAGGGTAGTGAATAAATTAGGAGACTCCACCATCACATGAAATAAAATTAATCTAAAAATCTAAATATTGTATTGACTGAGTTGGTGAACCGATTGCCTTAGTAATCCATTACTCTTGAATTTAAAATTCTAATAATTTACACTCTCTCTATTTAATTAAAAACTTTTAATTATTTTTTTTATTTTTTTTAATTTTTTATTCTCATAAATCGATCTTCTAAATAAAGCATAGAAAAGAGCTTTCCAGTACTTATTTTCCAATCCTCTAGGGATGATACTCTACTCATTCACTTTATTACTTGATCGACTGGTGCACTTGCCATAGCTATAAATTAGCATGCATCAAGTTTTTAGCACCATTACCGGGGATTGTGTCTAAAATAATATTAAAATTTTGATCCTAGCTTTACTTTAGAAATTTATTTTTATTTTTTATTTTTTAAAAAAAAAAAATTTTGGTGCATGACACGTATTGGACATAGTAACTTACTACCTCTAGATCCAGAAATTGAAAGGCTATTAGAAGACTACAACAAGAGAGAAACATGGCAGCTGAAGATCCTAACGACATCAATCTAGGATTGGATATGGCAACTGAAGGACAGCATGAAGCTATTCGACCAGTACATCGTCCATTAAATGATTATATCACACCATCTATAGCCGATGCAGCTTCGAGCATCAGGAGATCGCCTATACGAGCAAACAACTTCAAAATAAAATCGACGATGATCCAGATGATTCAACCAACTGTCCAATTCAGTGGACACGCATGATGATCCGAATGCCCATATTTCTAATTTTCTTGAACTTTGCGATACTTTTAAAATTAATAGGGTGTCGGATGATGCTATTAGATTAAGGTTATTTCCTTTCTCTTTATGGGACAAAGCTAAGAGTTGGCTTCATTCTCTTCCTACAGGTTCTATCACAACTTGGGATGTCCTAGCCCAAAAATTCTTAGCCAAGTACTTTCCACCTTCCAAGACTGCCAAGATGCGCAACGATATCACTTCTTTTATGCAGATGGACATGGAGACACTTATATGAGGCTTGGGAGCATTTCAAAGAACTACTGAGGAGATGTCCACATCATCAACTACCCGTATGGCTTCAGGTACAAACTTTCTATAATGGTTTATCTCCTACTAATCATTCTATGATTGATGCAGCAGCAGGAGGAACCATTAATCGAAAAACAAAGGAAGAAGCTTTCGATCTGATCGATGAGATGGCATCAAATAGCTATCAATGGCAGACAGAACGCATGATGCCAAAAAGACTAGCAACTGTGCAGGGAGTAGATTGCGTGCCAACCTTATTAGCTAAAATTGCAGCCCTTAGAGCCGAAGTCAACAACTTAAAGAGAACGGCTATGCATGTTCAGAGCATTACTTGTGACCTTATGTGGAGGAGGACATGATACGAGCAATTGCCAGATAGGTAATCCTTTTGCTAAAACAACTGATACAGCTAATTATATTGGTAATTTTTTTAGGCCGCAACAAAACAATCCCTACTCCAACACATACAATCAAGGGTGGAGGCAGCACCCAAATTTCTCATGGAGCAATCAAAATGTAGCACAACAGCCACCCTCAGGATTCCAAGTACCTGAAAGAAAGTCCAACATGGAAGAGCTGATGGTCAAATTTATGCAAAACCAAGAAGCAACTATAAAAAATTTGGAAGCCAAACTTAGGCAGGACCAAACAGCAGCAATTCAAAACTTAGAGATGCAAATAGGTCAAATGGCTAAAATAATCTCTGAGAGACCTCAGGGATCCTTGCCCAAGTAACACTGAGACCAATCCAAGGGAGCAAGTCAATGCTATCACCCTAAGAAGTGGTACAAAGCTTAGGAGGAGCCACATCAGAAGAAAGAGACTGAAGAGCCTAACTACAAATAAGGAACCATCAACTCAAAATTCGTCAGTCACCAAAACAACCAGCAGATGGATGGTCTCCAGGTATACGATTTGCTGATCCAAATGTGAAGCCCTACGTGCTGCCACTACCATTTCCAGAGAGACAAATACAGCATCCAGATAAGGAATTTTCTAACTTTTTCAAAATTTTAAAGAATTTATATATTAATATTCCTTTTGTAGATGCTATTACTCAAATGCCCAAGTATGCCAAGTTTCTCAAAGAAATTCTAACAAATAAGAAAAAGCTGAAGGAGCATGAGAGAATAAATTTGAATGAAGAATGCTCAGCAATACTTCAAAATAAATTACCATAGAAGTTAAAAGATCCAGGGAGTTTTACTATCCCTGCATTATTGGTGATTGTAGTTTTGATAAAGTTTTATGTGATTTAGGAGCAAGTATAAATCTCATGCCTTTTTCTATTTTCAAGAAGCTGGGTCTAGGAGAACCAAAGCCTACCACTATTACTCTTCAATTAGCCGATAGATCCATTAAATATCCAAGAGGTATAGTGGAGGATGTCTTGGTAAAGGTAAACAAGTTTATTTTTCCTGTTGATTTTATTGTTCTTGATATGGAAGAAGATTATGATGTACCCCTTATTTTAGGGAGACCCTTTTTAGCTACTGGAGGAGCTTTAATAGATGTTCAATAAGGAAAATTAATTCTTAGAGTCCAAGACGAACAAGTTACTTTTAATATTTTCAAAGATACTAAACAAACTGATGATAATCAAACTTATTTTCTAATTGATATTATTGACAATCCATTATATGAGAATTCTGTAGAAAATAAGTTTGAAACTATAAAAGAGAGCAATGTCAAATTGAAAGAGGACGCAATCAAACATGAAAGTATTCCAATTAAAGTGGTACCAGATTGATCCACTTTAGAACTCAAAGAAAGTCAAGCTGAAGACTATAAATCAGAACTACTAGATAGGTTGTTTCTTTTCTTTTTAGTTTTGATCATGTTTTTTATTTTTCAGTAATTTATGGTTGCTCTTTTACTGCTTTGGTGTGTATTTTCAATTTTGCAGAGAAAAATCAATGAGAACTCCAGCAAAATTTCCAAGCTCCAAAGAACCAGAATCAGGTATATTCCTTCCTATCTTTTATTGCACCCATTATTTTTCTTTCTCCTTTAAGACAATGTAGAATAATTAAAATTAAAAAAAAAAATCATGTGTCAAGAAGAAAATCTTGAGCAAGATAAACTAGATAAGTGATAAAAGATAGAATTATTTGCTAATGAATGTAATGAGTTAAAGAAGTAGATTAGTTGGTCAACTTTTAGCAGCCTACTTAGGTCATTAAAAGATTATTAGCACCTTTTATTGCACATGCACACTAACAAGGCAAAGTAGGTATTGATTATAAGGCCAACTGAGGATTCAATTATCACTAAAAATTGATAATTAATATACATTCTAATCAAAAAAACTTAAATTTAAGGAAAGAGCTACCTACCTATAAATAAAGTACAAAAGATAGAGTATATGTGGATTGCCCAAAGCCTAGTAACTAGGTCCTTGCACCTAGGTCAAGTGTGGAAATTTACGTAAAATAGTGAAGGAAAGGCCAGGATGCTCAGCACAGTAAAAAAAAAAAAAAAAAAAAGAAAAGTAAAGAAAAGAAAAGAAAAGGCAGTGTGAAAGTTACCTTAATTCATGAGTATAAAATTAAGAATGTATAGAAAATTGACCAAAATAGATGATAAGAGAAGATACTTTTGTTCTTTTAATTTAATACTGAAATGCTAAAGTTAGTCATCACGAACATAAGTGCTATAGATTTTTGATGTACTCTAAGAAAGTTTTTAATTGTATTGACTGAAAAATTTGCTTCTGAAGCTCAATGCTTAATTAGCAGTATTTTCTAAACTTTTTAACCTTTAATCCTAGATTTTATCTTTGTGATGGATAATCTTATTGAAACATGGTATTAAATAAAACATTGCTAAGGGACTAGCAATGACTAAGTTGGAGGGTGTGATAAGTGGTAAAAATATACTAATAAAAGTATTAAATTATAAAATAAATTAATCTATTTCTTTAGAAATTGATACTTTTATTAATCTTATGTAGGAAAGAAGGCCACCAATGTGAAGATCTTATTTTTCTAGTTCAGATAAAATAAATTTTAGGCAAAACGGACATCAAACGAGCCGAGAATTGAATTTCAAAAAAAAAAAAAAAACTGTCGATGCAACGCTGACGTTAGGATGACGTCAGCATTTTTCGCGGCGCACGATGGACCATCTGAAGGGTAATTCAGAAATTTCACAGTAAGAGGCATGCTCTGATTGGCTGAAGAATGCAGCGGTCCATGCAACACCGGGCTCACGCATGGTCCACGGAGGGCAATTTGGGAATCTGGCTGATCCAACGGGCGGTATTCACTGAAATTCGATCGGATGGCCGAAAAAAAGGTGCTGATGGACGGCATCCACAACTCCCGATTGAGATCCAACGGTTGAGATTCATCCCGACGTTAAACTAAAGATCAGAAGGCTTATTTCAATGCGATCGGATGGCCCAAATTCGATCCAACGGTTGATCCAACGGCTGGCATTAAATCCGACTTGATCTAGGTTATTTTAAGGAGTTTTTGAGTGGTTTTTGGACCGTCTGATCAACATCTAACGGCTAGAATTATCCAGATCTTAATTTGAGTTGTTTTGGGAGTCTTAAACCTAGTTTTTGATGGATTTTGGGGGAAATCAAACTCTTTATCTATAAAAAGAGTTTGTTGTCGTGAAAAGAATCAGAGAGAGAGAGACAAAGAGAGAGACGGGGAGAAAGAAAAAGAGGGAGAAAAAGAGAGAGAGAAAGAGAGAGGAGAGAGATAAAAGAGAAAAATAATTTATAAAAAAAAATTAAAAAAGATTTTTTATTTCTTTCGACGATCAAGACATCGATTAAGGAGCCTCTTCATCTTCGCCAAGTTCTCCACATCAAGAGCAGCAGACAATCAATTTCAGCAATCAAAATAGTCTAATTTCTCTATGCTTTTTATTTTATTTGCTATTTTTGAACTTGTTATCATGAACTAAATTTTCTTTTACTAAGGCTAAGGTGTAGCCACTCTTTTGATGCAATATTCAGTATGATTTATTTTTAAATTTTATTCATGAGGAGTATATAAATCTGATCTTAATGCTTTTAGATTACTGGCCATCTTCTAATTGATCTGATGAACATAGATGTTACAGATCAAGTACATCTATGTTAATGCTTCTTGATTATATACCTTGTATTATGAATCAAATTAGAATTCATATGCATGCGAAAATTTTAGTGCGCTTTGGACGCAGCGTATTTTAATTAGAGGATTTCACAAAATCTAATGCATTAATATTTATTTAAATTACACCTGGACCAAAGGGTAATTAATAAATATTAATAGTTTTGCTATGCCTGGACCAAAGGGTAGTGAATAAATTAGGAGACTCCACCATCACATGAAATAAAATTAATCTAAAAATCTGAATATTGTATTGACTGAGTTGGTGAATCGATTGCCTTAGTAATCCATTGCTCTTGAATTTAAAACCCTAATAATTTACACTCTTTCTATTTAATTAAAAACTTTTAATTATTTTTTATTTTCTTTAATTTCTTATTCTCATAAATCGATCTTCTAAATAAAGCATAGGAAAGAGCTTTTCAGTACTTATTTTCCAATCCTCTAGGGACGATACTCTACTCATTCACTTTATTACTTGATCGACTACATCCTCAAGGTGAACTATCGATGCACCTCAGATCAAAGAACCAGATACACAATTACAGCATCGAGTCAGTCATCGACGAGAAGGTAGATTTTCTTATGACTACTCGAAGCGGTCATGCTCAGTGCCCTCGTTCTCTAACAAGTATCTGTACTCTCGCTCCGATGTCTTCACACCAAGACTCAAGACACGTCTATCCTAAGAAAGCAATTGTACACCAACCTTTTAGATCGATCATCATCCTCATGATGATCCTACGATCGAGAGCATTTTATGAGTTAATTATGAAATTTTATGTCTTAAATTTTCAACTCTTAAAAATATGAATTGTCATTATCATTAACTCAAAGGATATGTCATAGACACTTTTAAATACACACTATGATAGAAAATAACTCATTTATTAATTTATAGTCAAAATTATAAAATTATCCTTAGAAGTGTATTATAAATGACAGTCAATCTAGCTTCTAGGGCACACATGTAACACCATCAAGATTTGCTGGAGTGCTGCTGCAAAGACTACATCGAAGAGATCCTGATCGTGAGACGATCTCATTACTGCCGATGATCAAATTGTTGGCAAATCAGAAAGATTTTAGATTTGATCTTTGGAGATCAGATCTAGAGGAAGAAGACTTCTAGATTTAACCCAAGTGGATACTGATAGAGGTTGGGCACGTGCGCAGCTCAGATCAAAACCTCATATCAACATCAGATCATCATTGTGGGTGAAGAGTTCATCCAATCAGGTGATAAATGTTATCACTATATTTATTATAATTTTTATTTTTATTGTTAGATCTATCTAATCAGATCTAAGAGTTCTCAGATCTAATCAGACCATTAGCCGACCTCTTACAATCTCAGAAATACTCCTAAAGAAGATGACCACCCAACAATCCACCACCTCCACTGCCAGATCCATCCACTCCAACATCATCGCCAGCACCGCAACCTCTACCATTAGTGGCTATGGTAGATCTGGAGCAGTTCAACCTACTGATGCAGTAGATTCGAGGCCTCATCGAAATGGTGCAGGCCATGCAGCAACCCCCAGCAGCAGCCAAGTTGGAAAATCCCTCATCAAAATTTCAAGAACCAAAGTAGGCATGCTTGGGTCAATAGACCCGTTACTCCTGGAGAGGAGAAAAGAATAGCAGAAGATTTCAGTTCTGATCATGACTCCTCTCAGGAAGAGACCTTCTCTATCTACAGTCGAAAGCCCTTCGAGATCCATGATCAAGGTGATGCTCCCGATCAGAAGCTTCAGGATATGGACTGGTGGATTGAGGAGCTCCGCCATATCGCCCCAGTCCATCATGATGACATCTACACCGATCTCTCCTTTTCTGCCCAAATCATGTGGGAGCCTATCCCGCTGAACTTTAAGCTTCCTCAATTCAAGAGCTATGATAAGACCTCTGATCTGATCGATCACTTGGACGCCTTCCAGACCATGATGCTGCTCCATGGCATGCTAGATGCCATCTTGTGCCGAGCCTTCTCATGTACTCTGAAGAGAGCAACAAAAAATTGGTACTCAATAATGAAGCTGGGTATGATCTTCTTCTTTGACCAAATGAGCCATCAATTTGCAGCTTATTTTGTCAGCAGCCGACATTCCAGGCGAGGCTCGAACTCCCTCATCAACATCAAGTAGAAGGAAGGAGAGTCAATTCGAGCTTATATTAACCGCTTCAATGCCGCCGCCCTGAAGGTCCAGAATTTGAACTAGTCTATTGCTATGGCCACGCTAAAGGGCGGTCTTCAGAAGAACGATCTTCTATTTTTCTCGAAGAAGGAGTACCTTAGAAATTTTGCTGATCTACTATCTTGGGCTGAAGGTTATGCCCAGGAAAAAGAGGCCTTCAATGCCAAGGATGATGAAGCCATAAAAGAGCGACAAGCGAGTGAGTCTAGTAAGCCCACACTTGAAGAAAGGCCGAGTGAAGCTCAACTGCGCTATTGGATCCCTCCTGAGCACAGAAGAGCCCAAAGTCCTCTCCAAGCTCGTCAATAAAAGAGTCCCGATCGAAGGGCATGGTGGAACTCTCCACTTAGAAGATTCCACAAATATGTCCTTCTCAATGCTTCGAAAACTTAAGTGCTGATGAAAATCAAGGAGCAGCTACCGAGGCTGGAAAGGATGTGCACTCATCCTGGCAAGCACAATCCAAATAAATACTACCTCTACCATCATGACCACGATCATGGTACTGAAGAATGCATTCAACTCTAAGATAAAATCGAGGAGCCCATCAAAAGAGGCCAGCTTGCCCGATTTCTGCAACGTCAACCTGAGGCAAGAAAAAAGCGATCGAGATCACTACCACAATCGAAACCACCAAGGAGGGAGGAACAGCAAGGAGATTGATCTCCACTGGCATCATTAATACTATCTTTGGGGGATCACAGTGGGAGGAGGCTGGCGGATCTAAGGGGTCGACTAAAAGACAGAGGACTAGAGAACTCATCACTTTCACTAAAAAAAATGCGCAAGGAGTTCAGTTCCTGCACAATGACATGATTGTAGTTTCCTTAAATATTGTGGACTATGATATACGCCACATTCTTATTGATAATAAAAGTTCGGCCAATGTTTTATTTTATGATGCTTTCTCTAAAATGTCTATATCTAATGATCGGCTTAGACCAATGAGTATCCTGCTGGTTGGCTTCACCAATGATGCGGTTCCAGTTAAAGGGATAATAACACTAACTGTGGCTGCAGGGCGGTACCCAAGATAGTTTAGGATGCTGGTAGATTTTTTGGTAGTGAAAGCTCCATCTGCTTACAATGCAATTCTTGACTGACCTGATCTCAATGCACTTCGGACAGTAGTGTCAACTTACTATCTAAAGGTGAAGTTTTCAATAAGCTATGGGATCGGAGAGATCAAAGGAGATCAAGCTCTAGCAAGATACTTCTACTCAATTGCATTACAAAAGAGTGGTCAATTGGATCCTTATCCTATTGATGAATTGGACGTCCGAGATGATCTTACTGAAGGAAGGGGCGAACCCATGGAAGAGCTTATCTCAATCCCTTTGAATGATGAAAATAGGAAGCATACAGTGCAAATCAACTCCAACTTGGAAGAAGAGGTACGAAAGCAACTCATCGCCTTCCTATAAAAAAATGTAGATGTCTTTGCCTGGATCCCCGTAGATATGCCCAAAATTAATGCTGAAGTTATGGAACATCGTCTGGCTATTGATCTCAAATATCGACCAGCGAAAGAAAAGATGCGCAACTATGTGATAAACATATAAAATATATGTATAAAAGTATTAATTTATTAAATTAATTTATTTTTATTCTTAAGAATTGATATTTTTATTTTATTTTTTCTAGAAAAGAAGATATGAAAAGTTCTCAATTTATGGGTCGTAACAAAATAAATTTGAAGTGAATTGGACTTAAAATGGATCCAAAATGGAGTTTTGAAGAAAAAATAAAGAAAAAATAGAAAAAAAATATAAAAGGCCCAAAATTTGGCCCATTAGGTCCATCGATGCAAGATAGACCGGCCACCTAATCTACAGATCCTGCACAGATTGGCTAGCTCAGCAGGCACAGTGAATCAGGGAGCGCCGCGTGGCAGACGTAGACCTTTAAGGGGTTTACCAAAAATCCATCATGGCTTACAGTGGTGTTTTGGTAATTCTATGAAATGTGGTTCATAGCGATTGGCGAAGGTGTTCCATGTGCCTAGTCCATGCAGTCCAGCAGCACAGTACATACACGATCAGATGGCAGCCATCCATCTTGCCTGAGATCCGATGGTCCATGTCGATTCCCAATTTGATTTGAAGAGATCTAGTTGATTTACGTGATCTAATGCCCAAAAAACCAGCCAGTTAAGATCCGATGACCCAGAACCATTTCTGACTTGATCAAGGAGATCAGGGCACCATCCAATGGTCCAAATTCATCCAATTGACTGATCGAATGACTAAAATTTAATTAGGATCCTATTTAAGCTATAGAAGGCCAATTTTGGTCAAATCTGAACCATTGAGAACCGATCTGATGGCAGAAAATTATTCCAAGGAGCAAAATCCAATACAGACTCAATTTCTTTAGTTTTCTTCTTCAATTTTAATCCAATTTCTCTCCTTTTCTCTCTATAAAAACCTCACTAAAGCTCCCATAAGCCCTCAGAAGCCTCCACTTGGGGGAAGCCCTTCTAAACCACTCTAAAGCTCTTCAAAGCCTCTCTTTCCTCACCTAAACAACTAGCAAGCTCTCTCTCTCCCTAATTCCGTCTCTCAAGCTCTTCTTTCTTCAACCTTTTCTCTTCTTCCTTCTTTAAACCAGCACCAAAGCCTGCATCTCCACCAAAATTTTTCTCCTGTTCTGAATTTCTGTCACCTACTGCGGCCCGAATTCTTCAGCAAGGCTCCAGGATGAAGATTTCAGCGAGAAGCTCCTCGATGTCTGGCTGATCCTCTCTTTCTTAGAAGATCATTGTGAACTTATTCTGATGGTATTTTCTATTTTTTATCTTTTGTATTTCTTTTTAGTTTGCAATAAAGATTGTTTTTAGTTTAAATATTTTTATGTCTTTATTTTCTCATAATTAATCTGGAATAGTTTATTACTCTTGGGATGAGCCATGATCTATGGGTATGGTTCATGCTCTTGAGATAAATTATATTTAGCTTAATTCTACTTTTTTTAAATCTAAATTAATTTATACTAGCCTATAACTTTAAGAGATGGGCTGTGATCTAAGGGTATAGGCCGTGCTTTTTAAGATAGGTTATATCTTTATTAATTAGATATCAATTAAAGAATATTAAAAAGAATACCAACTATCAAATAAGTGATCAATTGAGATCCTGGGAATCCATCTACATACCTACAACTCATCTTTAATTAATTTGCTTTTTTGATTAATTTAAGTAGCCTTTTTAATTAATCAACTTTTAATTAATCCTAATCACTTTTAATTTATAATTTAAACATAATTAACATGATCTTTGTGGATTCGATCCTGATTCACCCTCTCTTTATAGTTTGAGTTAGATTTTATTTTTGACCGCCCACGATAGTGATCAAATTTTGGTATCATTACCGAAGATCATGATTTAGTTGCTTTAAATAATTAAAAAAATTAAAAATTAAAAAATTAAAAATAATTTTAAAAATAAAAAAAATTCACCGACACCACATAAGCTATTTAGGATTTAGAGACTTAATCATAAAACTTAACAAGTAAATCTAATTAATTTAAATTTGCATGTTTCACTTTACTTGGACATCTTGATTTTTTGCATCTCATCTTCATAAGATACTTTAAGGGCACTAAACCCAATTAAATAAGATAAGATGGAGATTTGATCATCCTTTCTTAGCCTATAAATAACTAACCTTCATATTGCATCAACCTAAGCCTCTAATTTTTAAAATCAATTAGACGTTGGCCCCTAAGGATACTCGAGCTCATTAGGATAAGAAATCCTAAAAGTTGGACCGGATTAGGATTAGTCAGTTTGATTGGTGTCTAAAGCAAGTGGTTCAAGGATGACTGGGCCCAAAGGAAGGTGGTTATTTAATTAGTTCCATTAGCTTACCTAGTCAAGCATAATTGATGTCTAAGGCAAGCAATGGGGGGCTTCCACCAACCTTACACTTATCTGACCAGTTGAGTGGCTGATTCTTTATCTGAAGGGCTTGAAAGTGACCTTGACAGTTAGGAGCTATCTAAATCTAGAGTGACCCTTAGCTAAGATTGATTGTATAACTTGATTGCTAACCCATAAATATTAAACTAAATAAAACTTCTCTCATTTATTTTTTAGATTTAGGACTCCCTAGGTTCTCATCTTTAGAATTTCTTGCATCTTTTTCTCTCTTTAAAAAAAAAATTCTTAAAAAAAGAATAATATCCTTTTTGTGTTTGCTCTAAGGTATAATTGTGGGATATTTATTTGGGCATTGTTTATCATGATCTAAAATTCAATCCCTAGATCCTAAAATTAAATAAATCCTTAGAGCTGACAAATCTAGAATTATGGCTGCATCTTTTTGCCAATTGGAGGAATACTTTATCCCTTCTTCTTGTACGTATGATCCCTACACACCCATGTATGAAACTAATAGTAGTGGAATCTATGAGGCTAAAAACTCTACAAATATCCACAATAAGGTAAATGAGTTGTCCCAGAAACTTGGCTATCTATTGAATATGAGACATTCTCCTACCTCACCCTTGTATGTGTGTGACATATGCTCGAGTTCCAACCACCTGGTTAGTGAATGTCCAGCTGCATATCAATCTTGGAAATTTTTTTATGAGCAGACTTACCTAACCCTAACTCAGACCAATTATTATAATCCTTACTCCAACACCTATAGTATAGGTTGGAAAAACTATTCAAATTTTTATGAGACATCACAACTAGCAACTATTTATGAATCTAGTTATCCGGAGGAAACTTATATGGTGTACCAATATCAAAATGTTCAGTAATCCTCTTCAAGTGCCTATAGTTCAACATTTAAAGAGGATATTTTAGAAACTCATACTCAATCTAAAGCCAAGATAGAAATCCAACTTAGTCAGCTTACTGTTGCATTCAATAGTTGGGAGGAGGAAGAATTATCTGGTCAGCCTATAAAGCAATATATAACTAAGAGCTCCAATGTGCATGAAACCCTTATAGAACAACCTAATATATAAACTAAAAATTATTTTGAGGTGGATGTACCTAAAGATGAAATAGAGGAAGCTATCCCTAAAATTGTTTCTCAAAACCCAGTGTATACACGTTTAGATTCTTTTAGGGTAGACGATTTTAATATAGATGGGTGTGCTGAAAATATGAATGCATTATTAGAGCCACCCAATTTTAGCACTACTACCCTAGGGGTTGAGAAATATGAAATAATACCGGCTCTAATAGCTTTTCCTTTAGAATCACCACCTCCTTCAGAACTAAATCCGCCCTTGGTCACACTTGGGTACGCATGTTTAGAATTAAGTAACACCCTTCCGGTGCCCATTACATCTGACTCAACCTTTCCCCTAACATCTAAATTCATGAGCATACTAGAAGAATAAATAGAAGAAATTCTCAATAAACAAGAGTCTATGAATAGGTTCATAAATTATTTTCTTAAAATTAGAAAAATAAAACTGACTAAAAATGGAACTGTGAATTACTTTCTAAAGATTGGTAAAAAATTATTGAAATTCATAAATAATGGGATCGCAAGCCATCTTCCTGAGATTGATGATCCAAAATCATTAAAATTTATCAATCCAATTTTCGACACTGGATAGACAGAGTCACCTAGTTTGGTTGAAGATCTTAAACTTAGCACTTGTTGGAAAGCAACCCATCATTTTATTTTTCAGATTTCGAGTTTTCTAGTTTTATCTTATTGTAGGAAACCAATAAAGACAATCAGCTTAAGTTGGGGGGAGCACATCAAGCATCCTGTATGAACTTGATGGAATATTATGAAGGATCTACAAACAATAAATCAGATGGTATCCCTTCTTAATAAATATTTTTATTTTTCTCTTCTTTCATTGAGGATAATGGAAATTAAGTTGGAGGGGAGAATAACTAACTTTTAAAATTTGTGAGTCCTTAAGTATGATTTTAAAAAAAAAATAGCTTTACATATCCAAACTTTGTTTTAATTAAAAGTTAATTTGGCATCATAATCAATGAATGATTAATGGTCTAGATAATTTTAGAGATACTGAGGAATAAATTACTAAAAAAATTTAATAAATGGAAGGGTTTAGACCAGACCAAATTTTAAGAGTAATTCTAGAACCCTCTTCTTACTGATCTCAATAAAAAATCTACTTCATGAGAGTTGGATGGAAAGGTCAAACTATGCAAAAGTATCTCTTAAAATTTATTTATAAAAAAAAATAATAATAACAACAACAAACACTAGTTTTCTACTGAGTAACCGGGCCTCTTCGCCTAAGTATTATTGTTTGCATAAAAAAGATGTGCAGTGTAAATTAAAAAGAGGTTTAGCATTGTCTCACTGAGTAACCGGCCCTCTTCGTCTAAGTAAGCATTGTGGTTCACATCAAAAGGTAGGGATACAAGAATCTGAAAAAAAAAAGTGAAGAATAATGAGACTAAATTGCAAGAAAGACAATAAACCCAGCTCACATCAAGTTAGAGAATTTAAAGAGTAAAGTGGGGAGTTGGTGAAAGAAGAGCTCTAAAATTTTGATGGCTAAGACTCAACTATTAATTGGATCAAATTGATAATCCGATGATGTACCTTTTTAATGGTTTGGCTAGGTATAAGCTGCCTTTAGGAGTGTCTAAACTTAACTTTTAATTCAAGGCTAAGTCGATATATATTGCTAATTTATTTGCTTTACTTGAGGACAAGCAAAGTTCAAGTCGAGGGATGTGATAAACACATAAAATATATGTGTAAAAGTATTAATTTATTAAATTAATTTATTTTTATTCTTAAGAATTGATATTTTATTTTATCTTTTATAGAAAAGAAGATCATGGATGAAAAAGTTTGATTTATGGGTTGCAATGAAATAAATTTGAAGCGAATCGGACTTAAAATGGACCCAAAATGGAGTTTTGAGGGAAAAATAAAGAAAAAATAGAAAAAATATAAAAGGCCCAAAAATTCAGCCCATTAGGCCCGTTGGTGCATGATAGACCGACTGTCCGGTCCACAGATCCTACACAGATTGGCCAACTCTGCAAGCACGACGAATCAGGGAGCGCCGCGTGGTAGACGTGGACCCTTAAGAGGTTTACTAAAAATCCATCATGGCTCACAAGGATGTTTTGGTAATCCTTTGAAGCATGGCATGCAGTGATTGGCGGAGGTGTTCCATGTGCCCGGTCCATGTGGTCCAGCGGCACAGTACATACATGATCGGATGATAGCCATCCATCCTACCTGAGATCTGATGGTCCACATCGATTCCCGATTTGATTCGAAGAGATCCAATTCATTTGTGCGATCCAACAACCAAAAAACCAGCCAGTTAAGATCTAACAATCCAAAACCATTTTTGACTTGATCAAGGAGATCAGGGCACCATCCAATGGTCCAAATTCATCCAATTGACTAATCGAATGGCTGAAATTTAATTGGGACCCTATTTAAGCTATAGAAGGCCGATTTTGGTCAAATTTGAACCATTGAGACCCGATCTGATGGCAGAAAATTATTCTAGGGAGCAGAATCCAATACAGACTTGATTTCCTTAGTTTTTTTTCTTTAAATTTAACCTAATTTCTCTTCTTTTCTCTCTATAAAAGCCTTCCTAAAGCTTCGATAAGCCCTCAGAAGCCTCCCCTTGGGGGAATCCCTTCTAAACCCCTCTAAAGCTCTTCAAAGCCTCTCTTTCCTCACCTAAACAACCAACAAGCTCTCTCTCCCTCCCTAATTCTCTCTCTCAAGCTCTTCTTTCTTCAACCTTTTCTCTTCTTCCTTCTTCAAACTAGCACCAAAGCCTGCATCTCCACCAAAACTTCTCTCCTCTTCTGAATTTCTATCACCTATTATAGCTCAGATTCTTCAGCAAGGCTCCAGGATGAAGATTTTAGCGAGAAGCTCCTCGATGTCTGGCTGATCCTCTCGTTCTTAGAAGATCATTATGATCTTATTTTGATCATATTTTTTATTTTTCATCTTTTGTATTTTCTTTTAGTTTGCAATAAAGACTATTTTTAGTTTAAATACTTTTATGTCTTTATTTGCTTGCAATTTATCTAGAATAGTTTATTATCTTTGGAATGAGCCATGATCTATAGGTATGGTTCGTGCTCTTAAAATATATTATATTTAGGTTAATTCTTTTTTTATATCTAAATCAATTTAGACTAGCTTATAACTTTAAGGAATGGGCTGTAATCAAAGAATACAGACCGTATTCTCTAAGATAGATTATATATTTATTAATTAGATATCAATTAAAGTATATTAAAAAGAATATCAACTATCAAATAAGTGATCAATTGAGATCCTGAGAATCCATCTCTATACCTGCAACTCCTCTTTAATAAATTTGCTATTTAATTTGCTTTCTTAATTAATTTAAGTTGCCCTTTTAATTAAACAACTTTTAATAAATTCTAATCACTTTTAATTTATAATTTAAATGTAATTAACATGATCTCTATGGATTCAATCTTAATTCACCCTATCTATATAGTTTGAGTTAGGTTTTATTTTTGACCATGCATGACAGCGATCACTATGCCCCAGAGAGATAGAAGATAATTATAGAAGAAGTTGACAAGCTCCTCAAAGCTGGATTCATCCAAGAATTCTTTTATCCAAACTAGATTTTCAATGTAGTTCTTATTAAGAAGATAAATGGCAAGTGGAGAATATGTATAGACTTTAAGAAGTTGGACAAAGTCTGCCCAAAAGATAGTTACCCCACATCTAGAATCGATCAACTGGTGGACACAACTTCAGGCCATGAACTCCTCACTTTCATGAATGCCTTCTTCGGCTATAACCAAATTTGGATGGCACCAGAAGATGAGGAGAAGACTGCTTTCGTTACTGACCATGGTCTTTATTGTTATAGGATTATGCCCTTTGGATTTAAAAATACAAAAGCAACCTACCAGCACCTAGTGAATAAGATCTTCAAGCAGCAGATCAGCTGCAACATGGAGATTTATGTAGATGACATGCTTGTTAAGAGCCGAACTTTAATAAATCACATATAGCCAACCTTGAGGAGACCTTTAGTATCCTTCGGAGATACAAGATGAAGTTGAACCTGACCAAGTATACCTTCGGCATGACTTCGGGGAAGTTCCTGGGGTTCATGGTATCGAGGCATGGAATCAAAGCAAATCTAGAGAAGATTCAGGCCATTTAAGAAATGACAGCCCCAAAATCAATAAAAAAAGTTTAGCACCTGATAGAAAAGGTGGCGGCCTTAAACTGCTTCATCTCGAGGTCGATCGAGCGATGCATGCCCTTCTTTCAAGTTCTTAAATTGCCAAAGAACTTCTGCTGGATCATTGAATGTCAATAGACATTTGAAGAATTAAAGAACTACCTCGCTCACCTCCCTTACTGGCAAAATTCGAACCTAGAGAAGAACTATTTTGTACCTGACGATCTCCCCAACGGCCCTTATGGCAATCTTAGTTAAAGAAGAGGCAAAAGTGCAGTGATCAATCTATGATATAAGCTGAGTCTTGAGGAACACCAAGATCAGGTATGCTAAGTTAGAAAAACTAACTTATGCTCTACTAATTGCAGTTTAAAGGCTTCGATCGTACTTTTAAGAGCATACTGTAACCCTCCTTACTGACCAGATGCCTCTGAAAGAATCAAACAAATGTCTCTGAAAGAATTGCAAAATGGATAATTGAGCTCATAGAGTTTAATATCAACTTTCAGCCTCGGCCATCAATCAAGGCCTAAATATTGGCAGATTTCATAATGGAGTGTACTATTCTAAATGAGACAAAACTTGAGCAGAATGAAATCAATATTTCATGGCTGTAGCCGAGCTCCCCTGAAGAAAGAGTGAACCTTCCTGAAGGCTTCTGGGAGCGTTATGTGAATGGTTCATCCAATACTTTAGGCACAGGCACAAGGCTGATCTTGGTTAACTTAGAGGGAGTTATCGTCGAATATGCCCTACGTTATGAATTTTCTACAATAAATAATGGGGCTGAGTATGAAGCACTGATCGCGAGATTGAAAATAGCTAGAGAATTAGAAGTGAATCGACTTCAAGTCTATAGCAACTCTCAGTTGGTAGTGGGGCAAGTTAGTGGCGACTATGAAGCTTGAAAAGAAAGTATGGTAAAATATCTCAAGAAAGTAAAAAACTTGACTCCGACCTTTAACAGTTTTAGCATTCGATAGATTTCGAGAGCAGAAAATGCTAGGATCGACCTCCTCTCTAAATTGGCCACATTGACTCCAACCGGACTGCCTAAGAAGGTCTTCTTTGATGTTCTGAAACATCCAAGCTCGGAGGAGCAGCAATCTGTAATGTAGGTTGACCATGAGTCTAGCTAGATTGACCTACTAGTTGCTTATCTCAAAGATGGGGTTCTTCCTTATGATTCAAAGGAAGCTCAAAAATTAAAAAATTTGGCCCCCCGATATGTTCTATATGAGGGCAAGTCATATAAAAGGTCATATTCTTTACCACTCTTGAGATGTCTTTGACCTTTTGAGGCTGATTTTGCATTATAAAAAGTGCATGAAGAAATTTATGAAAGTCACTTGGGGGCTAGATTCATATCTCATAGACTACTTCGACAGGGCTACTATTGGTCGATAATATACCATAATTCCATATAATATGTTAGAAAATATGACCGATGTTAAAGGAACATAAATATTCAAAGATAACCGACTGCTGAGATTATCCCCCTAAGTGCCCCATGGTTGTTTGCACAGTGAGGAATGGACATACTCAGACCCTTTTCTATGGCATTTGGATAGCAAAAATTTCTATTGGTGGCAATTGATTACTTCACAAAATGAGTTGAAGTCAAATCTTTGGTAAAAATTACTAAAGCCAAAGTACAAGACTTCATCTGAAAGTTGATTGTTTATAGATTCGACCTTCCTCGAACTCTTATAATAGATAATGGGTGGCAGTTTGCTGGTACTAAATTTGCTGAGTTCTATGAAGACTTAAATATCTCCCATAATTTTACATCGTTGGTCCATCCACAAGCAAACGGCAAGGCGGAGGTAACCAACCGAACCTTGCTACAAGGTATCAAAGCAAGACTTAAGAGAGCAAGAAAATTTTGGATAGACGAACTCTATCATGTACTCTGGGCATACCGAACTATCCAAAGACTATCAATTAGGGAGACTCCATTTGCCTTAGCTTTCAAAATAGAAGCAGTCATCCTAATAGAACTCAAACTTTTATCGGTGTGAGTCGTGGCATTTAATGAGCAGCACAACTCACAAGATCTCAGGGCTAACCTTGACTTGTTGGAGAAAAAATGGAAAGAAGCTCAAGTTCGGATGGCGGCCTACAAGTAGAAAGTAGCTCGCTACTACAACTCCAAAGTTAAAAGCAAGGCATTCAAAGTGGGGGACTAAGTACTTTGGCAAGCAACTGTCTCACAACCCCAGAATCAAGGAAAGCTTATCCCAAATTGGAAAGGCTTATATGAAATCAAGGAGGTAATCCGGTCCGAAACTTATTACCTAAAGAAGCTTGAATGGGCAGATCTTCCATGCCCATGGAATTCAAAGAATTTGCGAATGTACTACCAATGACTTCATTTCGAATGAAATTTCTATATTTTAATATCTTCATTTTTGATGTAAATTCATGATGACAAGAAATAACCCTCCAAAATAATAAAACATAAATCGTGTCAAAAATAGGTGGAGAACCTTATCCTGATATAGATGAAGACCTTAGGTTGTTTAAGATAGAAGGAGGGAGGAGGCCCTTTCAACGATCCTTTAGTGCCCCTATGATCTTGTTAGGGATAGAAGGAGAATCTCATCCTAATAAAGATAACCAACCCCATCAAGAACAGGAGGAGGACCTTGTCCTGATAAGAGAACAAAGTAAAAATCGATCGTATCAAGAATAGAAGGAGAACCTCATCCTGATATAGATGAAGTCCTTCGATTATTTAAGATAGAAAGAGGAGAGAGGCCCTTCAACAGTCCTTATGTACCCCTACTGTTCTATTAGGAAAAGGAGGAGAATCTCATCCTAATAAGAGCAAAAACTAATCATATCAGAAACAGGAGGAAAACCTCATCCTAACACGAATGAAAATCTCTAGTTATTTAATACAAGAGGAGGGGAAAGATCCTTTAACGGCCCTTATGTGCCCCTACTATCCTGTTAGGAGTAAGAGAAGAACCTCTTCCTAATAAGAGAAAGAACTAATCATGTCAAGAACAGGAGAAGAATCTCATCCTAACATGAATGAAGACCTTTGGTTATTTAAGATAGGAGGAGGGGAGAGGCCCTTCAATGGCCTTTATCTGCCCCTACTATCCTATTAGGAACAGGAGGAGAACCTCATCCTAATAAGAGAAAAAACTAATCTTGCTAGGAACAGAAGGAGAATCTCGTCCTAACACAAATAAAGATCTTCGGTTATCTAAGAGGGGAGAAAAATATTTCATCAACAACCATTCTACCGAAAGAAGAAGTGAAAAGAAATAGAAAAATAAACAAATGTCAAATCCACGTAAAACAAGAAGACAACTGAGGAAAACATTGTTTCATTAAAGTTGAAGTTCATTATAAATAAAGATCCATGAGACTAGTTACAAAAAAAAGGGAGAAGAGAAAGGGAGATGAGTCCTATTCAGGATTGAACTTCAGACTACCAACTTCAGCTATTGCAAGAGAGAGTTTCAGCCCTTCAACCTCCTCCTCGAGCCTCTATTGAGCCACCAAACTTTTCCTCAGCATCCTCTCCCACCTGCATGACTCCTCCTCTGTCTCCCTCAGCCTCTTCCTTAGAGCTATAGATTTGGCTTTGGCGTCCTTCATGATGTCCTTCTAGTATGCTATTTAAATCTTCTGTTCATGCAGCTCAATTTTATCGTTTTCATGTATAGTGGATAGGCTCTCTAAAGTACCTTTCAAAGAGAGTATCTCCTATGAATCTCTGCTCAAGCTAGCTTAAACTCTATCCAACAATTGCTACCAAAGTCGGGCAATCTCACCATTGGTCTTTCAAAGTTTATATTGAAGGTCAGCAACTTGACCGCACCAACCTCACCTATAATCATTGTAAGACACTTCAGCTGCTTGCAACTGGATCTGCAACTCAAAGAATCTTTTCGACCAATCCCAACTATACTCAATCCGATTGGTGGACCAAGCTGAACTTCCTTTGAGTATTTGAATCCTCTCATGTGCAGCCCTTAGCTCGATTTCCAAAGAAATCACCTTGGCGTTCAAAGTCCAAGCTTTCTTGCTGCTGAGCTTCTTCACTCATTCTAGTTCTTCGGTCAAATGGCACTTGTTGTTGATATAGTCCATGAAATTCTTCTTTGATCTAAACAAGCGAATAACCTCAACCGTCGTCTCTAAATAATCCTTCTTCAATCTCTGAAGCTTGTCTTCTATTTTCTTCAAGTGATGAATCTCTTTTTTCAAATTTCTAACCACTATTTTTAGAAGAATGCCCCGAGGTAGGGGATCAACCTCAATCGATGACGATGGGTCATGACTTTGATTGCTAAAGGAACGCTGAGTAATAAACAACGCAAGTGCAAAGGAAAAAGATCTACTTTCATTGTTCAAAATGCTGTATGTACAAAAAAGAAAGAAAGAGAAAAAAATACAACTATTTGAGGTTCTTAATCTCGGGAGGTGCAGCAGCTGACAAGGTCAGAGCATTCCCTGCAACCTCAGGCTTCGGTGCGAGTTTGGGTGACTCGGTCGTAGGCTCGAAGGGCTCGAGGGCAACTTTGGTGGGAGAAGGGTCGGCCGCAGTAGTGGAGGGTCCCGTCTCTTCATCAAGAGCTTCCTCGTTCAAGAAGCTGAGATTAAGTTCAGAGAATTAGCAAGCCACTCTATCTTCACCAAGTTCATACCTTTTGATGAAGGCCTGCTGGCCAAACTTGATGTTCAGTTTCTTCATTTCAGAGGAAATCTTAAACTCCTCCACCACCCGAATCTTCGCTTTTGAGATCTGCTTGAAAATTTGATCCTTCAACTCTGCAACCTTGGCCTCGGCTTTCTTCCTCCTCTCCTCCTCCAAGATCAGAGCAGCCTTTAGCCCTGTAGAAGCAAGCTCCTCCTTCCTGAGTGCCTCCTGGAGACCTTCGACTTCAACCACCTTCTTCTTTGTGAGGCGATCAACCTCAGCAGCTTTCTCTTCCTAAAGGTGGGCGACTTCAACCTGAAGGTCCTCCTGAACCTTCAGGGCTTCTGCCCTCAGATGATGCATCATTCTGATGTGGGCGAGTATTTGGTGATCCGACTGTAGTAAATGAATGGTGTTATGCATGCAAAAAAAAAGAATCGACAAGAAAATTACCTTGAGCAAGGTCCCAAGGGAATCCCAGATGAGCTATGCATGATCAAGATCGGCCATCCGATCTACCACCTCAAACATGGCAAACTTGTCGGTTAAGCCTCTGACATTCTCCAGATTGCTGAAGGGATCTTCTTATAGATCGTTGCTGTCATAATTGGACCCACCAGGATGTGCCTTGCGAAGCATCTTCATGATGACCTTCTTCCTTTTTTCCTTCTCCCCTTCTTCCTCCCTTCTAGTGGGAGGCTGCGGAGCTAGGTCTTCAGCTGGGGGGATCGAAGATGATGGAGGCATGGAGCCCCCATCAACAATGCTAACCTCGATAGTAGGAATGACTTTGGTGCCTTCGACAACTTTAGAGGCAGTGGCGGTGGTGGTGGGGATCGCAGAGCTCGGAGCGTCGACCTTCACCCTCTTCGAGCTTTCATCTGATGCCTTTCCTTTTCTCTTCCAGGCGTGAAGTCCTTTGGTAAGCATTTCGACGGCCTGGGTGTCCATCTCTGCAAAAAAGAAAGAATCACAATCAACAACATAAGATTATGAAACCTTATAAAAGTGCATGAAGTAGAAAAGTATACTAGCAGGATCAAGAGGACTCAAGCCTATGTTGAACAAAGCATGCTCTTTTAGAAGTTTAGGATAGAGAGGAGCCCGGTAGGTCTTAAGTTTATTGGCAAAGTCAAGGTCACCTCTATCTAAACTAGGAGCTCGGTGGATTGACTCTTTAAGCAGACCCCAAAAAAGAAGCCCTAATAGCAGAGTAGGACAATACACAAAGAAGTACCTCTCCTTTCAGTTGTAAATAGAAGAAGGAGCACCTTTCAGTAATCCCTTCTTGCCGAACTAGGAAGAAAAGTACCACCAGTCCTTTACAGAAGGATGACGTTTGAAGGTATAGTAATTTCTAAAAAGAAAAATGGTCGAGTGAACTTCGACCAGGTGGCAAGGAAAGAGAAATCCAATCACAAACTTGAAAGAGTTCGGCACTACGAAAACTAAGGAGATATTCAAAAAATGAAAAAGTGCAACTATAAAAGGTGGAAGAGAACGTCTTAGTCCAGCATGAAGAACTTCTAGCTATAGACAAAATCAGCCAGGTGGAGGAGTGCAAGCTCGATCACTGGGTTTAGGGAGTTCTAGTTCGTATTCTGAGGGGATCCCGTATTGAATCCTAATTAATGAAAGATCGTCTGGAGTTAAGGTACAGGAGATCGCGCTCGGTGCAAAGATCGGATGGGACATACTCCTAAGGTCAGTCTCATCTATGGGATCAAGGTTTCAAAGGATCGGATCAGACGAACTCTAAGAACCAGCAGACTGAGAAGTTCCCAAAGACATTTGGATCAAAAATCTCCAAAAAATCAAGAAAATAAGGAGCAAAATTTTCTTAAAAAAATTGAAGGGACAAAATGCAAGAGATACTGAAATAATCAAAGGAGAGGTTACGAAACTAATTTAAATTGATCGAGAAAGGCAACGAGACGATAGGCACAATGAAAATCGAGTAGGAAAGCACCAACGGATGGAAGAAATAGAAAAGGAAATCGAAGAGCTCTCAAGCGGGAAGAAGGATACCAGAGGAAGAAAGAGAAGAGTTCAAATAGAAGTGAGGCCTCTGGGTGAAGAAAACAAACTTAAATACCCTGCAGGGCTCGAGATGATTATGATGGCAGGTCATCTCCGACCGATCTGTGATTGACATGTGTCCCACTCAACATGGTGGATGGTTGATGGCCGATAGAATTTTAATTATACCATACCTGGAGCAGAGTCCTGATGGGAGTCTCGAAAATTATCTTTTTAGGTCACTTCATATTTAAAAAGCTTCGGTGCTAATGCAATAAACGCCAAGACTCTCCATCCAACGACCGTGAAACCCGAAAAAGAATTTCAACAGTCACTTTTTTCATACTCCCTTCCCTCGAATCTCGAACTCGGAAGTAGGAAAACTATTGTTGAGGTTGAATCCACTCCTATTGAAGTTCGGTTTGGTATCCATCTCAGGATGGACCGAACTCCCTCTAGTCAGACTCCTTCAAACCGGACTCCTCTAGTCGAACTCCTTCCAGCCAGACTCCTTCAAATCGGACTCCTCCAGTCGAACTCCCTCCAGTCGGACTCCTTCAAACCGGACTCCTCCAATCGAACTCCTTCAAACCGAACTCCTCCAATCAAACTCCTTCCATCCGAACTCCCTCCAGTCGAACTCCTTCAAACCAGACTCCTCCAGTCGAACTCCTCTAGTAGAACTCCTTCCAACTTGACTCCCTTCAGTCGGACTCCTTCAAACTAGACTCCTCCAATTGAACTCCTTCTAGCCAAACTTCCTTTAGCTAGACTCCTTCAAACCGGACTTCTCTAGTCAAACTCCTTCCAGCCGGACTCCCTCCAACCAGACTCCTTCAAGCTAGACTCCTCCAATCGAACTCCTTCCAGCCAGACTCCTCTAGTCGAACTCCTTCCAGTCGAACTCCTTTCGGACTCTCTCCAGTAGCCCAAAAGGTTTCTTCCAGTTAAATTTCTCTCTATCCATGGAAGGACCTCGACATCAATTCTTGATACAGTAAATATCAGTCAATACTTAGATGATCACGGAGACATCCAAACTCCAACTATTAAATCCCAATAGATTGGTATGTCACGACAACAGACACTATCCTTCATAACAAACTTCATGTGGCCCCGAATGGTCCACTACCAGGTAGTTACGGCTATCACCATCAGTTTGTTACAGGCTCCACGTATATAAGAGATCTTCTAGATATGTTTTCTCTCTAAGCTCAAAACTCTGTTTCAATTCTCCTGAGCATTCCATTTTTATTAACCAGAAAAATAGACTTGATCATCGGAGGATCCTGCCAGAGCCACCCTCATCTTCAGTCAGGACTTATCTTGTAGGTCACCGATAGTGACCTCGTCTTTCCCAGCTCTAGCCTTGTCTGGCATCAACCAGATTCTGCACCAACAGAACTCATTAGCATCCAAAGCACAATATAGTATATTCATTGCTTTGGCATTAAGTTGCGCTTTCTTCTTATTGTGTTCATCCTAATCCTTTTCAGGTTTTGGGGTGGAAGCTCCAATTATAATTGTAGGTACATAAGGGCCAAATATTATAACATTTCACATGTCATAATCTTATACTTGGATAAATATTTTCATTCTTGCTTTCCAATAAGTATAGTTTATTCTATTGAACAACGGGGGTCTATTGGTTGATTGCTCCTCAACCAATGAAGTCTCAACTAAGGTTGCCATTTAATTTTTAGCTCTTTGATAATTTGATCAATAACTAATATTAGAGCACCTACTCTGATACCAGCGGCTATAGCTGCCATTGTGGTCATCCTTTGATTAGGGCTGGGTGTGGCTATTGGTTACCGGTGTGGTTCCGCAGCCATGGCCAATAAAGAAGGAGAAGAAAATAAGAGTTTGGATACCATGTTTTAAAGAAGAAGATGAAGAAGAGAGGGAGAAGGCTACCTCTCTCTCTTCCTTTTTTTATTTATTTAATATCTCTCCACTCCAATTAAGTTAAAAAATTTAAAAGAAAAAAAGAGAGAGATAATCCAAACATGTCAACTCTGGTTTCTGAGCAACATGGATGGTAGTTTAGCAAAATCATATATCTATATTGAAGTCTGTTTCTGAGCATTAGCTTCCACTGTATTCTAAGTTTAGCTTCAAGAAAGATAAGCACAGCATCTGCAGAGCAATATGTAGTAGCATTACAGCAGAAATAGACCAAGATCATAGAAATAGACCAAGATCATAAATTAATTATGGATAAAGCAGAAAAGACATAATTAGATAGAAAGAGAAAGGAACACCAAGATGACCTAAACTTCTCATTCCATGAAATAAACAATGTACATTTATTTTATGCAATATACCAGTAGGCTCTTTTACTCTTTGTGAAGTAATTTTATGCAATACCCTAAATAGCCCTACAGTAAAATAAAGACAAAACTCAAGAACAAAACTGATATTGGATTATTGAAGTAAAATATCCCAAAGAATATTTCTGCATCACCCTTTATTTACTTATGAAAAAACTCTCACAGAGCCCCCTCGCTGTTTAGAGTGCATGCGTCTCCCAGTTTGAAGAAATTATACCTCAAAACCCATCAGTAAATTCATTAGTTCACTAGTAATAATGGTTCAAGAAAAGGAGTGACCGCAAACTCGAGAATTTATAAGAGCTCATTGTTGCACAATGTCTCATGCTTAAGGAAAATAATAAACTCATAGTTCCATTTGGGAAAATAGTTTCCATGTGGTTTAGTGTTTCCCCTATCAAGGCTGCAGTGGGTCACAAGCAGCCAAATCATCATTACATTTTGTTCCACATGTTATTTCTCCACCACCCAGTAGTCAAGAGCTGTATATCCTCTCTTACCCAAGCATCTAGGCATTTGGTCAAAGAAATCCATCAGACAGTCCTTGTTGGAATTGTTCAAAACACTACCACCCTAATACAATCCAAATAGCATCATTATTGAAAATTGACCCCACAAGCTCTCATAGGTAAAACATGATCGTCAGTCAGTTTTATACAAATAGCTAATCGAATTATACAAGAGATTATTCAATGATTATTCCTTCTTTAATTTTAAACTTCAAAAATTACCTGTTAAATTTGATACTTATAAGCTCCTAAGCAGATTGTCGTGTTGATTACCATTTGCTCTGTTTCTCTCAAGGAACTTGCTGACCTAGTGGCATGGAATTTAACTTGATACCAGATTTAAAAAGCTGAAGGTGACGAAAGTGGATAATGATCGTGTAAAAGGAAAATAATGTCTGATGCTATCATTGAGCTCAAATAAGAAAGAAGCCTAGAAAACTTCAAACCACCACCAGAATGGAAATATCAGTATAAATATTCAGCAAAATAAAACATATTGTCTAAAATATCAAAGGAAAAATTATTGATTTTGTCATATATATATATATATATATATATGGCTGAGTTCTGCTGGCTGATACACGTAGCTGTCTAGCTTGATTGAGTGAAACTTTGTGCCAGAATCTGCAGCTTGTCAAGCATTATGCTGAAAGTTGCTAGGTTTGCATAACTTTAATTATATCTAAACTAGCATGCTCCACCTTAGTGATAAATGATAATGTGTCTTATCCCTTAAAAGCCTGCCTATCTCCCCATTTAAAGATTACTGATTATCTTTCAGTCTAAGAAAATTTATCACCTGAAAATTATTCCATGATTCGGAGTTAAAAATTAAAAACAAAAAGAAAAGGGATAACCGGCTGGTTACTTGCCTTTTCAATTCAAGCTGCTTGGTTGCAGTTTTACAGCATGGGTTATGCTTGGGCTCTAACTAGATCCTACATATTGTGTACAACATTAGCATGCAATACTTTAGTTGCTACATCTAGAAGACTCGAACCCCTTTTCACAAAGATAGTTCTGAATTTCTAGAGAAGTTAAGAAACTGATACTTACAGGTTTTTTTGAAATTCTTAAAGTTTCTTAATTAAAATTTATGGATTATATATTTTATAAAATTTATATTTTTTGTAGATGGATGAGCATGGGAGAGAGTCGGTTAGGTGGAGTTTTGATGACTCATGTTCATCAAGAGGGATGATTTGTTACTGACAAGTCGAGAGATATATTTGTATATATTTATAATCATTTAATGTAACGATATAGAGTTTTCTTTTTAAGTAAAAAATTAATATATATTTTATGCTTGAATATAGGAGAGAGCTTCATCTCTTGTTGCAGAACATGTTGGCGAGTCCTCAGCATCTATGAAGACAAGTCATGTCAAGACCTGGGTGATGATAGAGCTTGCTGGGACTAGACAGTTATGGCCGACTGAGGGATTGTAGAGTTGGAGTCACCTCACTCAGCTATCTGACGTACGTCGATACACTCAAGATGTTAGAGAGAGCTATAGCAATGTGAATATTCATATGCTCAAGGCTTGGATGGAGGCACAGATTGAGGCACATGTGAAGGCACAGATTGAGGAGTAGCTCGAGGTGTGGGTGTAGGTACAGGTGGAGGCACGGATAGAGGCAATGAAATAGTACTATGACACTATGGTATCCATCATGAGGACTCAGATTGATTAGTTGACATCCGCATTATAGACGTTTGTGGACTTTTCTAAGGTACATCTCTTACTATATTTATATTTATTCATGCACTTAATCATTAAATTTATGTTATGATTTTTGTATTCTTAACTACTAAAGTTTTTATATCTTTGTTATAGGCTCCCATTAGTTCTAGCAGTCATAGAATCGATGACGATCATGCTCCTATGGATCACTAATAGTCCGACATCTTTCTTTTTTTTTTGAGTTTTCTAGATTTCTTTTGATTTCTTCTCTTTGCTTATGGATTGTAATTCATGAACATGATGGACAATATAATCATTGTTAGATATGTGTGCCCTAGAAGCTAAAACTGGCAGACACTTGTTATACACTTCTAAGGACAAAATTATAATTTTGACTATAAATAATAAAATGGATTATTTTCTATCATAATGTGTATTTAGTGTCTGTGATACATCCCTTGAGTTAATGATAATGATAATTCTTATTTTCAAGAGTTAAAAATTTAAGACATGGATTTTCATTATAACTCATAAAATGCTCCTAATCGTAGGATCATCATGAGGATGGTGATTGATCTGGATAGTTGGTGTACAATCACTTCTTTATAGTAGATGAGTCTTGAGTCTACGGTATAAAGATACTAGAGCGAGAGTATAGGTACTCATTAGAGAATGAGGGCACTGAGCGTGACCACCTCAAGCAGTCATTAGAAAGTCTATCTTTTCATCGATGACTAGCTCAAAGCTACAGTGATGTGTCTGATTCTTTAACCTGAGGTGCATCGGCAGTTCACCTTGAGGGTGTTATAGTTTGACTATACCATGACTCGGTCTCCTAGCCATTCAGAATTTTGAGGTGTATATTGGCTATAAAATATTCATTGTAGGAATTGGATTGCACCAAAAAGAATCTATCTACCTCGGTAGATGAGGAGTAGCCCTATGATGATCACGAGAATCAAATCCATAAGCCCATGGCCATGGCAGAGTAAAATAAGAGAAAGAGTTTCTATTAAGATTTTCACATTGGATTTAAATTGAATGATTAATTCATATGATGGATATTAGAGTTTGACGAGTTCACCTTAAACCTAATTCGATCGAAACTCAAGATAGAAGAACTTAATCACACAGATAACTGTACCAAGAAGTTTATTTTTAGTTTTGATGGATTACCATCATATACTTCTAGGTGTCACTGATAGATTTTGAGATCAATTAGAATGATTTGGATGATCGATCATTCTGGTTGTCTGAATCAAAAAAGTTATGATCCATCGAAAGGTGTTTCGATGATATCAATGACAGAAATCATGACTATCTCATTACCATACAAAACTGAATCTAACTAGATTACATAAATAAGGGTTTGGATTCGGATATCATCAATTAGACTAATCCAGTTTAATTGATTAAAATTAGATTCAATTAGGTTCAAAAAAATTATACTAGCACACGATTGAGCCTAATGTTCTCCTTCAACAATTATCAAATATTATCGCAACTGAGTCAAATATATTTGAACTAACTCAGGTATCTTTACTTGGTCTGACTAAAGCTTGTTCAGGTCAGAAAAGAATTGTCTCAATTTATGAGATAAATTTAAGATAACACCTACTATTTTTGGTCACCTGCTAATTTTTGTCTTTTGACTTTGGTCAAACGTTGACCTTTGACACTTAGACATCTGCCCATGTGTCATGCACCCATAGGAGAGCAGATGGGGGTTTGTCCCTCTGCTAGAAAGAGGAAAAAAAGGGATGCACGCCTAGGGAGGCATGCGCCCAAAGCTAATAATGCCTGGAGTCCCATATAGATGGGACTCCAGGTTGCTTCATGGTATCAAACAAGGTGGCGCCAAAGACTCTACTTTGACCAATCTTGGCGCCACCCAAGGATGTTTGAGAGGGGCTCTCATTTGATTGGACTAGGTGACATCATCCCATCAATCAGATTTAGATCTGATTGCACGTAGAGACGTGATTGGTTGGGATGATGTGGCACTGCATGGCGCAGCAGGGTCTATATAAATCCTGTCTGCGCCTAATTTTGGAGAGCTCTCCCCTTGCCCATGCCATATAGCATTCTCCCCTCTCCTCCATGCCTACCTCTGATCCTCTCTCTCCTCTCCATGCCCAAGAGGCCTTGGGCTAAAGTTTGGTGCGATCCAGGTAGCCTCTTGGGCTCAAGTTTGGTGCGATCCAGGCAAGAGAAAGGCGACAAGAAAGGAAGAAAGCAGCACTGCTGCAAGAGACGACATTGAATCTTCAAAAATTATTTTGAAGATCTTCAAGATCAGATCCAGATTTGATCTTTAGAAAAAAAATTAAGAAGAAGAAGATCTCTAGATCCTGCTCGAGTGGATACCGATAGAGACCAGGCGATTGTGTGGCTGCATCCAGAATCTCAGGCAATCAGTAGGATCATCATAGAATAATAAGATTACCCAAAAATAAGATATAAATTAAATCTAATTTAATTTATTTTATTTTATTTTATTAGATTCATTTAATCAAGTCTAAAATATATCAGATCTAATTTAGATCTAAGAAAAAAAAATTTAAAATATTTTTCTTAGTCAAATCAGATCTGAACGAACCTGATCCAAAAAATAGAATTTTTTCTTCAACTAGTATCAAAGCCAGGTTCCCATAAATAATTTAGATCTAATTTTAATTTATTTTTAATTTAATAATTAGATAATTTTAGATGTCACATGTGATGTGATTAGATCTAAAATTAGAAAAAATTAAAAATTAAATAATTTAGATCTAAGTTGTACAAGATGCATGACTAGTTGTAGAATAGAATTATTCTATGTATAGTCTTGCATGATCATAATTTAATTTGATTAAGTTATAATTTTTAGATCTATTTATTTATTATTTTTTAATATTATAAATATTATAATAAGATCTAAAAAATAAAAAATAAAATTATTTAATTTTTGATTCATATGAGATATGATGAATGCATGTTTAGACTAGTTGTAGAATAGTTCTACATAATTATCTAGAATAGAATTTATTTTGATGTAGATCAATTTAAATCTAATTTTTTAGATAATTATGAGATAATTTAGATCTAAAAATATGCATGATATGATACATGAGATGTATGCAAAACATGTTTAAAGTTAGATCAATTTTATATATGAGATATATGATCTAACTAGTTTTGTAGTTTTCATATTTCTGATTAAGGTATTCTCCTTGGCCGTCCGGTTATAAGAATAAAGTAGAATTTAAATACCCTCTCCTTTCATTCGATGGGTTGTTCTTATGATGTGTAGGGGTGCTGCACGTTCGTCCTTAATCAAAAATCTAAAAAACTTATTTTCTGCAAAACCCTAGATCCTGAAATCCTAGGATTTTATTTACATGTTTTGTTTGTGAATCCTAAACTTAATTGAGAATTAAGATTATGAAATATGTTAAGTCTAAAAATTGAGAATTTCAGATTTAAGACATATTCATAAAATTGGGTTCGGACTGGGGTAGCTCAATTAGGTCTAAGTGGTTGATCAAACCGAATCAAGGTTGGTTAGATGGGATCAAGAGTGCTTAAATTGACTATCCTAATAGGATTAAGTCTGGGTCAAGATCAAGTCATATGAGTGATCGATCAAGCTAAGACCTAATTAGGCTTAGTGGTTAAAGTCTGGATTGTAGGCTAATCCGATTGATTCTAGCTCAATAATTTGGTGTCTAAGGTAAGTCTAATAGATACGATCGAATAATTTTTAATTAGTAGCTACTTGACTCGAATGCGTTCTTATTGAGTTAATTGCATATCCCTTCCACCGATCTCACTTACCTAGCCATATTTATTGGCTCAATCCTAATCTGAGGTGGCCAATAATTTGAGCTAACCCATGCCACTAGGTTAGTCATAACGGTTATGACTATATCAAGTCTAGTCTAATAAGACCTAAATCAAATCTTCTTAAGAAAAGATTAAGTCTAAGGTCTTCCACCATTGTAGATGTGCGGACCCTTCCCGGGGTTGATTGTTCTTGGTTGGTTATAGTGATTCAGTTGCACCAAAAAGACACAACCATGTCATTAGGCATTGGATACTACGGGCTGGAGGATGGATTGGCTCAATATTCTAGATAAGATGAGAGATCCAATTAGAAATTCAATCTGTGCAAATGGTAGGTCTAACTTAACTAAGGAGTAGATCAATATTCCGGGCATGATGAGATTCATGAATTAGAGATAAGTTTGAGTGCACCATGATTAGAGAATCATTGAACAAGAGTTTTTCACCCATTGGCTAACCCATCACCAATAACTATTAGGTGAGGTGATGAGTTAGTTGGTGGGATCGCACCATCCACTAAAAATCATTAATCGTGAAGATTTTTGCATCTCTACAGAGGGAGTGTAGGAATTCAAGAAAATAGTGAGAGTAATTTATTTAAAAATAAAATTTTTAAATAAATTAGTCAAGTCTTAATTATAATATCTAACTAGAAACTTTGACTCTCTACAGAAAAATGTCTGCATCCAACCACTAGCACGTATCCTAGACACCTATAGACTGACCAGACCAAATTACAAGGATTGGCTTCAGAACTTCAAAATTATTTTAGGTTCTGAGAAGTTAACTCATGTACTGGACTAGGACCCCCCTCCTTACCAGCTCGTCCATCTGCTGAACAGAGAGCATCTCTTGATAAGTGGATGGATGAAGATAACAAGATCAGATGCTATATGTTGGGCTCAATGTCTGATGAATTTCAGTATCAAAATAAAGATATCAAGACTACCTGCCAAATGTTGGCTCACCTATAAGAGATGTTTAATGAACAGAGTCACGCAGCCAAGTATCAAGTCACTAAATGACTATTCAAGGCTAAAATGCATGATGGACAATCAGTCCAAGATCATTGCCTGATGATGATCAAGAATTTGGAAGAGCTTGAGAAGTTTGGAGTAAAGTTGGACCTGAATCTGCAAAATGATATAATTCTATAATTCTTGATTGATGCATATGGGTAGTTCATCATGAACTACCATATGCATAAACTTCAAAATTTTTTGGCCGAGCTTATAAATATGCTGGTTACTGCTGAGCTAAAGGCTCAGTGCTTGCTATGGAACGGACTTCTTTCAAGAGAAAATCTTTTGAAAAGAAGAAGAAGTCTGTGAAAAGACAAAAGGTGGAAGGAGCAAATAAGAAAAAGATAGAGCTGAAGAAGAAGGCTGCTAACAAAGAAAAGTATTTTAATTGCAACACTGACGGCCACTAGAAGCAAAATTGCCCTACTTACCTAGCTACCCTGAAGAATAAAGAGGCAGGTCCTTCTGGAGGTATGCTCGTTATTGAGTCTAATCTTATGGTTTCTTCTGCATCCATTTGGGTGATTGACTCTAGTTCTAGTGCTCATTTGTGCACTTCCATGTAGGATCTTGAAGATAGCAAGAGGCCGAAGGATGGTGAGATGATCCTACACGTTGAAAATGGAGCAAGAGTTGATGCTGTGGTCGTGGGAACATACCCTCTTCAACTACCATCTGATTTAGACTTAGTATTAAAGGACTGTTATTATGTGCCTGCAGCAAGCAGGAATTTGATTTCTATTTTATGCTTAGCACTAAAAGGCTATGTAATTAGTTTTCTTAAGGACCACATTATAACATTCTTTATAAAAGAAATAAAATTGCAAGTGGTTTCCTTATTAACAATCTTTACCAGTTATATATTGATGTATCTAATTTTAATTTTGAGTAAAATGTGAATGCCATAAGAACAAAATGACCTAGGGATAGTCCAAATGATAGGTATCTATGGCATCTAAGACTAGGTCATATAGCAGAAGATAGGGTTAACAAATTGGAGAAAATTGGGCTATTGAGTTCATTGACTTTCGAGTCGTATCCAATTTATGAATCTTGTCTTAATGGCAAAATGACTAAGCTCCCTTTTGTAGGACATGGAGAAAGGGCCACGGATCTTCTTACCCTAGTACATACTAATGTATGCGGCCCATTTGATGTGCTGGCTAGAGGCAACTTTGTCTACTTCATAATCTTAATAGATAATTTATCTCGGTATGGGTATGTGTATCTTATGAGACACAAGTCTAAAACTTTTAAAAACTTCAAGGAACTTAGACATGAAGTAAAAATGTAAACTGAAAAACCCATTAAGGTTCTTTGATCAGATCGAGGAGGTGAATACCTTAGTCAAAAAAATTTTGACTATCTCAAGCAAAATGGCATAATCTTTCAATGGACTCCACCTGGAACATAACTCAATAGGATTTTAGAATGGAAGAACCAGACCCTTTTAAATATGGTCCAATCCATGATGAGCTTCACAGACCTTCCTGATTTTCTTTGAGGATATAGTCTGTTAACTACAATATACTTACTGAATAGGGTTTCTTCTAAAACCATTTCTACCACACTGTATGAGATATGGCATGGTAAGAAACCAAGTCTAAGTCATCTCAAAATTTAGGATTGTCCGGCTCATGTTAAAAGACAACAAATAGACAAGTTAGACTATAGATCCTTTAGAGCTTGATTTATAGGATATCCTAAAGAGTTATTAGGATATTATTTCTACATTTTAGAAGATCACAATGTGATTGTGAGTCAACATGCTATCTTTCTTGAAAAATAGTTTATTCAAGATGGCGGTATTGAAAAGCAGATCAAGCTCGAGGAGAAAGTCTCATAAGAGAAACGAGCTAAGGACCAAATGGAACCAAATTAGGTTGAGTCAATACAATCACTACCTCTTCCACCTCATAGATCGAAAAGAATTTCCCATCCCCCTGAGAGGTACTTAGGTACTATTTCAGAAGAAGTAGAGAAAATATTCCTCATAGGTAGTGGGGTTCATGGTGATGATCCCAAAACCTATGATGAGATGATATCAGATATCGACTTTGAGAATTGATTGGAAGCAATGAAGTTAGAAATTGACTCGATGCACTCAAACCAAGTCTGGACCTTGGTAGATCCACCAGAAGGTATAGTACCTATTAGGTGTAAATGGATCTTCAAGAGAAAGATTGGTGCAGATGAGAATGTGGAGACATTCAAAGGCTAGATTAGTGGCAAAAGGGTTATAGTCAATGCGAAGGCATTGACTATCAGGATACCTTTTCATCAGTAGCTATGCTAAAATCCATCCACACATTGCTTGCTATTGCAGCCTATTTCGATTATGAAATATGGCAAATGGACATGAAAACGGCATTCTTGAAATGGATATCTTGAGAAAGATATCTATATGGAACAGCCGCTAGGTTTCACATCCAGTGATACTGATCACAAAGGTATTGCAAGCTGCAAAGGTCCATATATAGGACTTAAGCAAGCATCTCGGAGCTAGAATACTCATTTTAATGATGTGATCAAATTATTTAATTTCATCAAGAAATGAAGAGGAACCATGTATCTTCAAAAAGATCAGTGGAAGCGCTGTTGTCTTCCTCATATTGTACATGGATGACATCCTCCTTATTGGAATGATATTTCCCATGTTGACCATAGTCAAAATATGGTTATCCAAAGAATTCTCCATGAAAGACCTAGGAGAAGCATCCTTTATTCTAGAAATTAAGGTCTATAGAGATAGACCGAATAGGATGCTAGGACTTTCACAGAAGATGTACATAGAGGAAGTACTAAAGAGGTTTAGTATGGAAAACTCTCTAAGAGGGGTTTAATACCCTTCAGACATGGTATTCATCTTTCCAAGAAGATGTGCCCTAGCACACTTAAGGAGATAGAACGTATGAGCAAGATCCCTTATGCTTCAGCAATAGGGAGCATCATGTATGCTATGTTATGTACACGACCTGATATAGCCCATGCTGTGAGTGTCATGAGCAGATATCAGTCGAATCCAAGCAAAGAACACTTGACTTCTATGAAATGTATCCTAAAGTACTTAAGAAGAACTAAGGATATGTTGTTGATTTTTGGTAATGGAGAACTCCAAGTCCAGGGGTATACAGACTCAAATTTTATGTTCGATATAGATTATCAAAAGTCGACATCTAGAAGTCTATTTGTATGTAATGGTGGTGTTATCAATTAGAAAAGTTTCAAGCAGACAATGATAGCAGATTCCACCATAGAAGCATAGTACATCACTGCATCAGAAACTATGAAAGAAGCATTCTCATACAAAAAGTTTGCCATAGAGATCGAAGTGATGCCATCAGATGCCATTCCTCTATACTGCGATAATAATGGAACCATAGCCCTAGCTAAGGAGCCGAGGTCTCATAAAAAATTCGACCACATCGAGCGACGATACCACCTCATCCGTGATTACCTTGAGAAAGATTACGTTAAGGTCAAGAGAGTCGACTCCGCAAACAATATGGAAGACCCACTTACAAAGTCGTTGGGCCAGCAGAAGATCGAAGCCCACCTTGAGAAGATGGGACTTAAAATTTTAGCCAATTGACTTTAGGTCAAGTGGGAAAGTTTGTTAGATATGTGTGCCCTAAAACCCAGAATTGGTTGACACTTGTTATACACTTCTAAGGGCAAAATTATAATTTTGACTATAAATAATAAAATGGATTATTTTCTATCACAATGTGTATTTAGTGTCTGTGATACATCCCTTTGAGTTAATGGTAATGATAATTCATATTTTCAAGAGTTGAAAATTTAAGACATGATAATCATTATTAACTCATAAAATGCTCCGACCATAGGATCATCATGAGGATGGTGATTGATCCAGAAGGTTGGTGTACAATCGCTTCTTTTATAGTAGATGAGTCTTGAGTCTATGGTGTAGGAGACATCCAAAGCGAGAGTATAGGTACTCGTTAGAGAATGAGGGCACTGAGCGTGACCACCTCGAGTAGTCATTAGGAAGTCTACCTTCTCGTCGAATGACTAGTTCGATGCTGCATAGTGGTGTGTCTGGTTCTTTGACCTGAGGTGCATCGGCAGTTCACCTTGAGGGTGTTATAGTTTGACTACACCATGACTCGATCTCCTAGCCATTCGAAACCCTGAGGTGTATGTTGGCTATAGCATGTTCATTGTAGGAATTGGATTGCGCATCAAGAGGGAATCTATCTACCTCGGTAGATAGAGGAGTAGCCCTATGATGATCATGAGAATCAAGTCCATAAGCCCATGGCCATGGTAGAGTGAAATAATAGAAAGAGTTTCTATTAAGATTTTCACATTGGACTTGAATCGAATGATTACATTCATATGATGGATAATTAGGGTTTGACGAGTTCACCTTAACCCTAATCTGATCGGGGCTCAAGATAGAAGAACTTAATCACACAGATAACTGCACCAAGAGGTTCATTTTCAGTTCTGATGGGTTGCCACCATATACTGCTAGGTGTCACTGGTGGATTTTGGGAGCAATTAGAATGATTTGGATGATCGATCATTCTAGATTGTCTGAATCAGAAAAGTTCTGATCCATCAAAAGATGTTTCGATGATGTTGATGATAGAGATCATGACATATCTCATTACCATACGAAACTGAACCTAACTGGATCACACAAACAAGAATTTGGATCTGGATATCATCAATTGGACTAACCCAGTTCAATTGATTTGAATTAGATTCAATTAGGTTCAAGAAAATCATGCTAGCACACGATTGAGCCTAATGTTCTCCTTCAACAATCATCAAATGTTGTCTCGATTGAGCCAAAATATGTTTGGGCTAATTCAGCTACCTTTACTTGGTCTGACTAGAGCTTGTCTAGGTCAGAAAAGAGTTATCTTAATTTATGAGATAAATTTGAGATAACATCTGCCATTTTTCATCACCTGCTAATTCTTGTCTTTTGACTTTAATCAAACATTGACCTTTGACACTTAGACATCTATCCATGTGTCATGCACCTATAGGAGAGCAGATGGGGGTTTGTCCCTCTACTAGAAAGAGAAAAGGAGGGGGCGCATGCTTAGGGAGGCATGCACCCAAGGATAATGATGCCTGGAGTCCCATATAGATGGGACTCCAGGTTGTCCCTGGGCGTGCACCCAAGGATAATGATGCCTGGAGTCCCATACAGATGGAACTCCAGGTTGCTTCATGGTATCAAACAAGGTGGCGCCAAAAACTCTACTTTAACCAATCTTGGTGCCACCTAAGGATGTTTGCGAGGGGCTCTCATCTGATTGGATCAGATGATGTCATCCCATCAATCATATTTAGATCTGATTGCACGTAGAGACGTGATTGGCTGGGATGATGTGGCGCTGCATAGCATAGTAGGGTCTATATAAACCCTATCTACACCTAGTTTTGGAGAGCTCTCCCCTTGCTCATGCCACATAGCCTTTTTCTCTCTCCTTCATGCCTACCTTTGATCCTCTCTCTCCTCTCCATGCCCAAGAGGCCTTGGGCTCAAGTTTGGTGTGATCCAGGCAAGAGAAAGGCGACAAGAAAGGAAGAAGGCAGCACTACTGCAAGAGACGACATCGGATCTTCAAAAATTATTTTGAAGATCTTCAACATCAGATCCAGATCCAATCTTTGGAGAAAAAATTAAGAAGAAGAAGATCTTCAGATTCTACCCGAGTGGATACCAGTAGAGGTCAGGCAATTGCATGGCTGCATCTAGAACCTCAGATAATCAGTAGGATCATCACAGGATAATAAGATTATCCAAAAATAAGGTATAAATTTAATTTAATTTAATTTAATTTAATTTATTTTATTAGATTCATTAAATCAGATCTAAAAAGTATCAGATCTGATTTAGATCTAAGAGAAAAATTTTTGAAATATTCCTCTTGGTCAAATCAAATCTGAATGAATCTGATCCAAAAAATAGGATTTTTCCTTCAATCATGACTTTATTTAGCTATATAGAGTGTTTATTTTTATTTTATATTGATGTTTGAATTTTGTTATAAATTTTGGATAGGTTTATGTATTTAATTATGATACTATGGTGTTGGTGTTTGAAATTTCTTATAAATTTTGAACATATTTATATAATAAATTATTATTAAATTATTTCTTAATATAATTATTGGTGCAGAAATTTGTGAGGATGTCGGAGGTAACTAGAGTTGGGAGGATGAGGCCACCAATAGGATCTGTAAAATAAAGTCCAACTCAGAGGTGGATGGCTCCAGTAGGATCCTTCGATGCTCAAATCAGTTCTCTGGCCAACTGAAATGGAGTGCTCAGAAAATAGAGAAGCAGAGTAATGGGAAGGAGAGAGAGCTTAGAAGAAAACATATCGAGAGGATCCCTTTTATAGATGGAGCATGTAATAAATTGATGGTGACAGCCATAATCGTCTGATAGTGGGTCGCTCAGGCCACATGAAGTTTGTTATGGAGGATGAATTATCATTCATCATAAGTTGCAAGCAGTTGAGATCCATTCATTAGAGTTCGGACATAGGTTGAAAACTTTAGTGTACGCAGCAAACTTGTAACCAACTGAAGTCTGTTGGGGCAATGTCTAGTGGCTTTAAGGAATTTGAAAGCCTCTTGGGTCGTGTGCAGGTAGGTACCTCCTAAATTAAGATAGAATTATCGTTCTCCATCTATTGTAGAGTAGTTATCATGAATCGATGATTTGATGAGGTCTTTTTGGATGGTTCCAGTTGATAGGCATAATATGGACTAAGTAGGTTCGTGACTGGCTAGGAGAAGCTTGTCTTGAAGGGTATTTGAATAGAAAGACTTTGGCTGAAGGAAGCACGACTGAAAGAAGTTCAGTCGGATGAAATCTACTAGGATGGAAAGCTATTGGGAGGAGTGCGACTGGAGACGTCCATCCGAAAGAAGTGCGACTGAAAGAAGTTCATCTGAAAGGTGCACGATTGGGAGGAGTTCATCCAGAAGGAATCCATGAGGTGATTCAAAGGAATTCAGCAGGATGGAGACTGACTGAAAGGAGTTCAGTAGAAGGAGTTTGGCGGGCGATTGGAAGGAGTTCAACTGGTCGACATTCATCATGCTATCAAAGGGGTGTTTAGATGAAAATTATCTATGTTTTGAAGAGGTAGTCCGATGTCCATATGGTGGAGGTAGTCTAGACTTCGGTGGGGGTTATTTTATACTTGTCCCTCTACTCTCGAGTTTGGATTTCAAATAAAGAAAGTATGAAAATCACAATAGCCAAAGTCTTCTACCAATTTTCTGCTTATCGAGAAGCAAAACATTTTGCCCTTCTTTGTTGGTGTCGAAGCTTCTTAATGCACGAAAGATCCAAAAAGATAGGATCCTTTGAAAACTCATCTGGTGCGGAGCTCCATGTACAGCACAATAAATGCCTTATCAGCTACCTGCCTTCTATCATGATGAGTAGGACACGCATCAAATAGAGATTGGGTGGAGTGGACTTACGATCATAACTACCTCGGGCTCCTTTCAGATATTTAAGCTTCTCTTCTTCCTCTGAGACTTCATTTCATCTGAGTCATCTTCTTCCTCGCCCAGTTTTCACCTTCTTCCTGTTGAGAGCGCTGACTTCTTTTCATGGTTCCCTCTGGTTATAGGTGCTTTCGCATCTGATTTCCATCACGCCAGTCATCTCCTTGCTCTTCACAATCGATCTAGATTAGTTTCAAAACCTTCTTCTAATTATTTTGATATTTTTCACTTCTTGGCCTTTTAATTTCTTCAAGGAGATTTCATCTTATTTTTCTTGATTTTTGGAGGTCTTTTCCGAATTTAGTTTGATCTATATGTCTACTGAAGAATCTTGGTCAATCTATTTGGGAAGTTCGATCCATTTGAGCCTAATGGATCCAACCCATAAGGAAGCCAAGCCCGTAGAAGCATCCCATCCTCCTTTCATCCCTGATACCATTTCTTATGCACTTCATCCTATAGAACTTTTCCTGATACGAATTCTATATGGGATACACCTGAATATGAGCGTGAACTCTCTGGACCAAGTGGCCGAGCTTGCTCTCTTCCCCTGGGTCATTTTTGCTTGTATACTGAGGCTCTCCATGCTAGACTTTGACTTTTAATCCCTCCTTTTATTGTAGCTCTCTTTAGGTTCTTGAATATCCTCTTTGCTTTCATAGTGTCAAACTCGTTTAGGTTTATCATAGGATTTCTTTCTTTATGCATCATGATCGAGGTTCGACCTACCATTTGTCTATTCCATAATTACTTCACTTTCAAATGTCACCCCACGGCCAAAGATTGGTGGTATTTGTCCCCTCAGTTCGGCAAGAAGGGGTTACTCAAGGATGCCTCTTCTTCCATTCATAGCTGGAAGGAAAAGTTCTTTTACATCTCTTGTCAAATCCTGTTGGTGCAAAAATTTATGAGGACGTTGGAGGTAACTGGAGTTGGAAGGATGAGGCCATCGATGGGACTTGCAAAATAAAGTCCAAACTAGAGATGGGTGGCTCCGATAGGACCCTCCAATACTCAAGTCAATTATCTGGCCAACTGAAATGGAGTCCTCAGAAAATAGAGAAGCAGAGTAATGGAAAGGAAAGAGAGCTTAGAGAAAAATATATATGGAGGGTCTCTTTTATAGACTGAGCATGTAATAAACTGATGGTAATAGTCATAACCATCTAGTAGTGGGTCGCTCAAGCCATGTGGATTTTGTTATGGAGGATGAGTTATCGTTTGTTGCAACTTGCAAGCAGTTGAGATCCATTTGTTAGAGTTCGGACGTAGGTTGAAGACTTTAGTTTATGCAGCAAACTTATAACCGATCGAGATCTATTGGGGCAATGTTCGGTGGCTTTAATTTTTAGTTCGGAAGCCTCCTGGGTCATGTGCAGTTAGGTGCCTCCTAAATTGAGATCTAAAGTACCGTGCTCCATCCTTTATGGATCAGTTGTCATGATCAATGGTTTGACGAGATCCTTTTGGATGGTTCCAGCTGACAAGTGTAATATGGACTAAGTAGGTCCGTGACTGGCTGGAAGAAGGATAATCGAATAGAAGAACCTTGGCTGAAGGAAGCACAACTAAAAGAAGTTCGATCGGATGGAATCTACTAGGATGGAGCACTACTGGAAGGAGCATGACTAAAGGAGTCCATCCAGAAGAAGCGCGATTGGAAGGAGCTTGTCTGAAAGGAGCACGACTAAAAAGAGTTTATCCGAAAGAAATATGCCAGGTGATTGGAAGGAATTCAACTGGATGGAGACCAATTGAAAGGAGTTCGATGGAAGAAGTTTGGTGGGTGATTGGAAGGAGTTTGGCTGGTCAACATTCATCATGCTATCAACAGGCTGCATAGTATTTGGACGAAAATCATCTATGTTTTGAAGAGATAGTCTAGCATCCGCATGGTGGAGGTAGTCCAGACTTTGGTAGGGATTAGTTTACCCCTAACACTTATCCTCCTACTCTCAAGTTCGGATTTCGAATGAAGGGAGTATGAAAATCACAATAGTCGAAGTCTTCTACCAATTTCATGCTTATCGAGAAGCAAAATATTTTGGCCTTTTCTATTGGTGCCAAAGCTTCTTAATGCACGATAAACCCAAAAAGATAGGTTTCTTTGAAAACTCGTCTGGTGTGGAGCTTCATGTATGGCACGATAAATGCCCTATCAGCTACCTACCTTCTATCACGATGAGTAGAACATGCATCAAATGGATATCAGGTAGAGTGGATCTGCGATCATAACCTACTTGAGCTCCTTTCAGATATTTAAGCTTCTCTTCTTCCTTTGAGACTTCATTTTGTCTGAGTCAACTTCTTCCTCGCCTGGTTTCCACCTTCTTCCTGTTAAGAGCTCTGATTTTTTTTCGTGGTTCCCTCCGGTTATAGGCCCTTTGCCACTTGATTTCCATCATGCCGGTCATCTCCTTGCTCTTCACAACTCATCTAGGTTAGTTTCAAAGCCTCCTTCCAATTATTTCAAAATTTTTCGCTCCTTGGCCTTTCAATTTCTTCAAGGAGATTTCATCTCTTATTTTTCTTGATTTTTGGGGGTCTTTTTTGAATTTAGTTTGATCCATATGTCTACTGAGGAATCTTGGTCAACCTGTTCGAAAAGTTCGATCCATCTAAGCTTGATGGATCCAACCCATAAGGAAGTCAAGCCCGTAGAAGCCTCCCATCCCCCTTTCATCCTTGACACCATTTCTTATATACTTCATCCTATAGACCTTTTCCTAATATGAATTCAATATGGGATACCCCCGGAATACAAGCTTGAACTCCTTGGACCAAGCAACCAAGCTTGCTCTCCACCTTTGGATCATTTTTGCTTGTATATCGAGACTCCGTGCTGGACTTCATCTTCCAATTCCTCCTTTAGTTGTAGCTCTCTTTAGGTTCTTGAATATCTTCTTTGCTTCCATGGTGCCGAACTCGTTTAGATCCATCATAAGATTATTTTTTATGCATCATGATCGAGGTCCGACCTACCATTTCTCTATTCTAAAGTCAATCGTCAATCTATTGATGGTTGAGCTATATTGTAATTATAATTAATTTATTGATGAATAAAATAATTTTTTGATATTTTCATCATAAAGTTTTCATCTTTTAATGAACTCCATTATTGTGATGAAGTTCTTAAGACTATTTAGATGTGATAAAGAGAGGATTTATCGATTAGTTCTTAAAACTATTCATGACCAAATGATAGACTATTAATAAGGACGATAGTATCTATCGAGCATAGGTCGCTGTGTGCCATATAGATTGATTGTTCTCTTAACCAAGGAGTGTAGAGATATTAGTATGATATATAGATGAGATATAAGGGTACATCATCATTGAACATGATCAATTCTAGAGTATTCTGCTATCGAGAACATCTCAGATGGGATATAGGTGTAAGTATTCCTTAGACCTGAGATCATCTCAATGGCTTACAAGTAACTCACTGTGCTTTGGTACTAGATTAACTGAATTTCTAATTTAGTAATGAAAGATTTTTAGGAACAGTAAAGTACTTATGAAGTCGGTATATGATCAAGATGGGATTGACCATTCCAAGAGTTGGAGAAGAATGTATCACTGTATTTCATTATAGCAAAACCTTGGCTAGGATAATCCATGAGATGGATTTGGTATTTTGAAATACAATATAGATAGCCTAATTAGAGTTGACAGTTGAACTCTGAGGTGTCCTACAAGCATTTTGGTCAAGATAATGAATTATATAAAAACTATATCCACATAGGTTCTATGGATGTTGTTCTACATATTCTATCTATTTAGCCATCGGGTACCATTGCTAGATAGTCACTTTAATTGATATAGAAATTTATTTCTATGCTATCGGCTTAGATTTGGACCTATGGGGTCATACACATTAGAGTTTATAATCTGATCGGATGGTTGATCAATAATTAAGAATCTTTCTAAGGTTAAATGATCAATACGATTGATGTTTAACCTAGTACAAGTATTATAGGAGGATCGATTAGCAATTGAATTACTAATTAGCTTAATTTGATTAAGTTAGAGAACTAAGATTAAGTCTAATTAAATATAATTTAATTAGATTTGGTTTGGACTTGATTGGATCAAGTTCAATTGGTTTATAAGATAAGCCAATTGCAAGAAAGAACCAGTCCTAGCTTAATTAGGACTTGGGTTAACCCAATTTCTAATTTAATTAAAAAGTTATATCAAAATTTAATCTAATTTAATTAGATTCTTAATTAGATTAGAACCTAATTTAATTGGGTTGATTTGCTTCTGGTGTAATTTGGTTTGAGAAACCATATTTGACCAAGTCAAATATGGAATCCTAGTAAGACTAGGATTCATATCCTTGCACCACATATACCCCTATCCCCCACACCCCCTCTCTCTTGGATTTGGTGTGGAAACACTGCCTCCCCGATCTTCATGCATGCCCACCATCTCTCTCTCTTTCTTATATGGAGTTTTGTTATGGACCAGGTCAATGGATAGCAGGTAGTTGTGGTTTTGAATTCTATGAGATAGAATCCCAACAAACCAAACTTCCTCCCTTTTGTGCCACCCACTCTCCCTATTTTCTCTCTAGTTTCCATGATGAAGAGAAGGCTTTTTGTGCACCTACTCCTGGTGGTCCATGGCATAAACAAAGAAGGGGGAGCCTAAGTGTTGGGCGCCCCCAACTGGTCGCCTAAATTTGTCCCGCCTTGTCTAGGTATTTGACCTAGACAAGGACTCCTACATACCTCTATATAAGAGGCTCCTTTTGGGCTAATTTTTAGATATATTCTAGACATTAGAGAGGGCTATTGGGTGTGTGAAAACTAGGGTGAGAGACCTCTTGGGCATGGGGATTTCATAGATACTAATCTAAGAGTCTGGGTGAGAGAATAGAGAAGAAGAAGAGGGTCTTCTTCTAGGGTTCTTTTGTTCTTTTCTTCTCCTCCTCCTTCATGGATATTTTTGAGTATTGTTTTAGATCAAAAGTCTCTTTCTTTTCTTTTGATTTTTTGGAGTATCCAAATCTTGAAGAAGGAAGCACTAGATCGACCGTCGAAGAAGGATCAGTACAGTACTAGCATATTGTGCTGATTTTTGAGAATCAGACTTTTGATCGATATTCATGAGCTCGCATGGACATCTCTTAGAGGCTGGATGAGTTTATGACTTAGAGTTTCATCCTCAAGCTTGGATCAGCAAGATAGAACATCTAACTTGCACAAGTAAAATGGATTTGATCTATTATTACATACCTATATTAGATATAGTGTAGATGCATGTTGATATGATCAACATATTTTTCTTTGTTATGTTTTTAATTTTTGATTTAATCTCAGGCTATAATTGAAGGTTGTCAGTGCAGGGTTTCTAGCCCTATTTTGAAAACTTTTTCAAAAACTCAACAAATGCAATGGAAGATATAATTAATCTAATTAATTATAAGCTATTGATCATATTAGGAAACCCTACACTTAGGATCTAAAAATAAAATACATGCTTTGAATTGAAAAACTAAAATAATAGCAGTAACTATTTACTACTACAGCTATGTGTTCAGAACATGATACCTTACATGGATAGTCGATCACTGTAATTTGATTATCATCAGGGAGGTTCACTCATTGCGATGTAGCCACACAGAGTGTCTAGCCTCCGTGGATCATCCACACAAGGCTTTTGGTCCCGATCGGCTCATCCCGGTACTAGCTTAACATCTAGAAGCTTCGATGGCTGATTTTGATCGAACTAATTTGATCTCCCTCCTACAATTTTTTGGATGCCCTAAAAAATTACCAGAGGTAGCGAAGAGGTAGAGGAAGGTCTCTCAAGAGTCTCATGATTTTGTGATGCTCATAGCTCACGTTCTCTCTTCTCGAATCCTAGGCTAAAATCCTAGGGCAGCACTCACCCAGAACCCTGTGCAACACTCTTTTTGGATAGGAAACTCTCAATATTTTTCATGCACAATAGGGTGGACCATGTGGAGAAGGACTTCTTATCTCAGATTCTATCACGCCCCATCATAAATCTCAGAAGGACTTCTTTTTCATGCACAATAGGGTGGTCCATGTGGAGAAGGACTTCTTATCTCAGATTCTATCATGCCCCATCATAAATCTCCTTTTAATCTACACCAAACATAGTAGAGAGCACATGGAGGGATAAGAATCAGGTGGTTGCTTATTCGAATTCAAACTCCATTTGAATTCAAATAGTAACCATCTGATTTTATCCACTTAAGGACATGAGAAGGAAGGGTGTGCACCTTCTTGTGCGTGTATTTCTTCATGAGAATTCTTAATTCTCATGGAGAAAAGGGTGGATGCTGTTAGATATATGTGCCCTAGAAGCCAAAATTGGCTGACACTCGTAAAACACTTCTAGGGGCAAAATTATAATTTTGACTATAATCAATAAAATGGATTATTTTCTATCACATATGTGTATTTAGTGTCTGTGATACATTCGTTGAGTTAATAGATAATGTTAATTCATATTTTCAAGAGTTGAAAATTTAAGACAGATAATCATTATTAACTCATAAAATGCTTCCGACCATAGGATCATCACGAGGATGGTGATTGATCCAGAAGATTGGTGTACAATCACTTCTCTTTAGTAGATGAGTCTTAAGTCTACGGTGTGGAGACATCAGAGCAAGAGTACAGGTACTCCTTATTGGGAATGATATTCCCATGTTGACATCAGTCAAGATGTGGTTGTCCAAGGAATTCTCCATGAAAGACCTAGGTGAAGCATCCTTTATTCTAGGAATTAAGGTCTATAGGGATAGACCGAATAGGATGCTAGGACTTTCACAGAAGATGTACATAGAGGAAGTACTAAAGAGGTTTAGTATGGAAAACTCTAAGAGGGGATTAATACCCTTCAGACATGGTATTCATCTTTCCAAGAAGATGTGCCCTAGCACACCTGAGGAAATAGAACGCATGAGCAAGATCCCTTATGCTCCTGCAATAGGGAGCCTCATGTATGCCATGCTATGTACACGACCTGATATAGCCCATGCTGTGAGTGTCACAAGCAGATATCAGTCAAATCCAAGTGAAGAACACTGGACTTCTTGTGAAATATATCCTTAAGTACTTAAGAAGAACTAAGGATATGATGTTGGTCTTTGGTAACGGAGAACTCCAAGTCCAGGGATACACAGACTCGGATTTCATGTCCGATGTAGATGATCGAAAGTCGACATCTGAGAGTCTGTTTGTGTGCAATGGTGGTGCTGTCAGCTGGAAGAGTTCCAAGCAAACTGTGATAGCAGATTCCACCATGGAAGCAGAATATATCGCTGCATCAGAGGCTGCAAAGGAAGCATTCTGGTACAAGAAGTTTGCTACAGAAATTGGAGTAATGCCATCAGATGCCATTCCTCTATACTGCGACAATAATGGCGCCATAGCCCTTGCTAAGGAGCCAAGGTCTCACCAAAAATCCAAGCACATTGAGCGGCGATACCACCTCATCCGCGATTACCTCGAGAAGGGTTACATCGAGGTCAAGAGAGTTGACTCCACAAACATTGTGGCAGACCTGCTTACAAAGCCATTGGACCAGCAGAAGATCGAAGCCCACCTTGAGAAGATGGGACTTAGACTTGTAGCCAATTGGCTTTAGGATAAGTGGGAGATTGTTAGATATATGTGCCCTAGAAGCCAGAATTGGCTGACACTTGTAATACACTTCTAGGGGCAAAATTATAATTTTGACTATAATCAATAAAATGGGTTATTTTCTATCACATATGTATATTTAGTGTCTGTGATACATCCTTTGAGTTAATGGTAATGATAATTCATATTTTCAAGAGTTGAAAATTTAAGACATGAATAATCATTATTAACTCATAAAATACTCCCGACCATAGGATCATCACGAGGATGGTGATTGATCCAGAAGGTTGGTGTACAATCGCTTCTCTTTAGTAGATGAGTCTTGAGTCTATGGTGTGGAGACACTAGAGCGAGAGTAATATGAAGGGAAATCCTGATTTTCCGATCCAGGTTCGTCCAGATCTGATCAGATCAAGAGATATATTTCAAAAATTTTTCTCTTGATCTCAATCAGATCTTGATATATTTTCAGATCTGATTCTTATTATTTTAATAAATAAAATAAAATAAGATAAATTAAATCAAATTTAATTTACCTGATTTGGGTAATCCTATTACCCTGTAGATGATCCTGATTGCAGCGGAAGGTTCTGGATCTAGCCACGCAAGCGCCTGGCCTCTACCGGTATCCACTCGGTTGGATCTGGAGATCCTCTTCTTCTCTATCACACCTCCAAAAATCAGATCTGGATCTGATCTGGAGGATCTTCAAAACTCTTTTGAAGATCTGCAGTCGTCCTTTTGCAGCAGCGCAGCCTTCTTGCTTTTGATCGCCTTTTCTTGATCTGAATCGCACCAACCTAAGTCCAAAACTCTTTTGGACGTGGAGAGCAAGGGGAGAAGAGACTATGGCATGGAGAAGGAGGGGAGAGGCAGCCTTGGGGTGTGGGGTTTCTTAATTGAATTGCATTAGAATTAGGGTTGGGCGCAGGGTCTTATTTATAGACCTCTTGTGATCCAACTCCTCTTCCTCTCAACCAATCACAACCCTTTGTGAAATCAGATCTAAATCTGATTGGTTGGAATAGAGACCCCTGGATTCCTCCTTAGAGGGCGCCTAAGACCAGTCAAACTGGATTCTTAGTAGAACTCTGATTGGAATCCAAAAGGGAGGTGGAGTCCTTGTCCAACAAGGACTCCTAGGCGCCTCCTACTTGGGCTCACGCCACCCTTGGCGTGCGCCCTTCTCCTTGCCAGGTTCTGGCAGGGGGACAGGCCCCCACCAGCTCTCCAATAGGTGCATGACATGTGGTCAAAAGTCAAAGGGTCAATGGTCAACGTTTGACCAGTCAAAGGTAGACTTTTGACCAAAGTCAAAGAACAAGAAATGGCAGGTAATGTCTTACAAATAAGACAACCTATTCTGACTTGGACAACCTCCAGTCAGACCATATGAAGGCCTCTGATTGAGCACAAACTCCTTTGGCTCAGTCAGGACAACTTATTTATGATAGTAAAAGAAGAACGTTAGGTTCAATCGAGTGCTAGCACGATTTCCTTGAACCTAATTGAATCTCATTCAGATCAATTGAACTAGATCAGTTCAATTGATGATCACCAGATTCAAACCCTTGTTTGTGTGACCCAGTTAGGTTCAGTTCTGTATGGTAATGGGATATGTCATGATCTCTATCATAGACATCATCGAAACTCCTTTCGATGGATCAGAACTCTTCTGATTCGAACAGCTAGAATGATCGATCATCTAAATCATTCTAATTGCTCCCAAAATCCACCAGTGACACCTAGCAGTATATGGTGGCAACCCATCAGAGCTGAATGCGAACCTCTTGGTGCAGCTACCTGTGTGATTAAGTTCTTCTATCTTGAGCCCCGATCAGATTAGGGTTAAGGTGAACTCGTCAAACCCTAGTCTCTGTCATATGATGTAATCATTCGATTCGAGTCCAATGTGAAAATCTAAATAGAAACTCTTTCTATTATTTCACTCTACCATGGCCATGGGCTTCTGGACTTGATTCTCATGATCATCATAGGGCTGCTCCTCTACCACCGAGGTAGATAGATTCCCATCTTGATGCAATCCAGTTCCTACAATGAACATGCTATAGCCAACATACACCTCAGGGTTCCATATGGCTAGGAGACCGAGTAATGGTGTAGTCAAACTATAACACCCTCAAGGTGAACTGCCGATGCATCTCAGGTCAAAGAACCAGACACACTACTGCAGCATCGAGTCAGTCATTGACGAGAAGGTAGACTTCCTAATGACTACTCGAGGTGGTCACGCTCAGTGCCCTCGTTCTCTAACGAGTACCTGTACTCTCGCTCCGGTGTCTCCACACCGTAGACTCAAGACTCATCTACTAAAGAGAAGCGATCGTACACCAACCTTCCGGATCAATCACCATCCTCGTGATGATCCTATGGTCGGGAGCTGTTTATGAGTTAATAATGATTATCTGTCTTAAATTTTCAACTCTTGAAAATATGAATTATCATTACCATTAACTCAAAGGATGTATCACAGACACTAAATACACATGTGTGATAGAAAATAACCCATTTTATTAATTATAGTCAAAATTATAATTTTGCCCCTAGAAGTGTATTACAAGTGTCAGCCAATTCTGGCTTCTAGGGCACATATATCTAACAATCTCCCACTTGTCCTAAAGCCAATTGGCTACAAGTCTAAGTCCCATCTTCTCAAGGTGGGCTTCGATCTTCTGCTGTCCCAACGGCTTTGTAAGTGGGTCTGCCACATTATCTGCGGAGTTGACTCTCTTGACCTCAACGTAACCTTTCTCAAGGTAATCGCGGATGAGGTGGTATCACCGTTTGCTAGGAACTCTTCCAGCACAAACAGTCTGCCAGATGTCGACTTT
>QRFJ01002844.1:0-14506 GCA_006176705.1 Cocos nucifera | reverse complement strand
GTTTGCCATAGAGATCGAAGTGATGCCATCAGATGCCATTCCTCTATACTGCGATAATAATGGAACCATAGCCCTAGCTAAGGAGCCGAGGTCTCATAAAAAATTCGACCACATCGAGCGACGATACCACCTCATCCGTGATTACCTTGAGAAAGATTACGTTAAGGTCAAGAGAGTCGACTCCGCAAACAATATGGAAGACCCACTTACAAAGTCGTTGGGCCAGCAGAAGATCGAAGCCCACCTTGAGAAGATGGGACTTAAAATTTTAGCCAATTGACTTTAGGTCAAGTGAAAGTTTGTTAGATATGTGTGCCCTAAAACCCAGAATTGGTTGACACTTGTTATACACTTCTAAGGGCAAAATTATAATTTTGACTATAAATAATAAAATGGATTATTTTTTATCACAATGTGTATTTAGTGTCTATGATACATCCCTTGAGTTAATGACAATGATAATTCTTATTTTCAAGAGTTGAAAATTTAAGACATGGATTTTCATTATTAACTCATAAAATGCTCCAGACCGTAGGATCATCATGAGGATGGTGATTGATCCAGAAGGTTGGTATACAATCGCTTTTTTATAGTAGATGAATCTTGAGTTTATGGTGTAGAGACATCAAAACCAGAGTATAGGTACTCGTTAGAGAATGAGGGCACTTAGCGTGACCACCTCGAGCAGTCATTAGGAAGTCTATGTTCTCGTCGATGATTAGTTCGAAGCTATAGTGGTGTGTCTGGTTCTTTGATCTGAGGTGCATCGGCAATTCACCTTGAGGGTGTTATAGTTTGACTACACCATGACTCGATCTCCTAGCCATTCGAAACCCTGAGGTGTATGCTAGCTATAGCATGTTCATTGTAGGAATTGGATTACGCCAAGAGGGAATCTATCTACCTCGGTAGATAAGGAGTAGCACTATGATGATCATGAGAATCAAATCCATAAGCCCATGGCCATGGTAGAGTGAAATAATAGAAAGAGTTTCTATTAAGATTTTCACATTGGATTTGAATCGAATGATTAATTCATATGATGGATATTAGGGTTTGACGAGTTCACCTTAACCCTAATCCGATCGGGGCTCAAGATAGAAGAACTTAATCATACAGATAACTGCACCGAGAGGTTTATTTTCAGTTCTGATGGGTTGCCACCATATACTGCTAGGTGTCACTGGTGGATTTTGGGAGTAATTAGAATGATTTGGATGATCGATCATTTTGATTGTTTGAATCAAAAAAGTTCTGATCCATCAAAAGATGTTTCGATGATATTGATGATAGAGATCGTGACATATCTCATTACTATACGAAACTGAACCTAACTGGATCACACAAACAAGAATTTGGATCTACATATCATTAATTGGACCAACCCAGTTCAATTGATTTGAATTAGATTCAATTAGGTTCAAGAAAATCATGCTAACACACGATTGAGCCTAATGTTCTCCTTCAACAATCATCAAATGTTGTCTCGATTGAGCAAAATATGTTTGGGCTAATTCAGCTACCTTTACTTGGTCTGACTAGAGCTTGTCTAGGTCAGAAAAGAGTTATCTTAATTTATGAGATAAATTTGAGATAACATCTGCCATTTTTCATCACCTGCTAATTCTTGTCTTTTGACTTTAATCAAACATTGACCTTTGACACTTAGACATCTATCCATGTGTCATGCACCTATAGGAGAGCAGATGGGGGTTTGTCCCTCTACTAGAAAGAGAAAAGGAGGGGGCGCATGCTTAGGGAGGCATGCACCCAAGGATAATGATGCCTGGAGTCCCATATAGATGGGACTCCAGGTTGTCCCTGGGCGTGCACCCAAGGATAATGATGCCTGGAGTCCCATACAGATGGAACTCCAGGTTGCTTCATGGTATCAAACAAGGTGGCGCCAAAAACTCTACTTTAACCAATCTTGGTGCCACCTAAGGATGTTTGCGAGGGGCTCTCATCTGATTGGATCAGATGATGTCATCCCATCAATCATATTTAGATCTGATTGCACGTAGAGACGTGATTGGCTGGGATGATGTGGCGCTGCATAGCATAGTAGGGTCTATATAAACCCTATCTACACCTAGTTTTGGAGAGCTCTCCCCTTGCTCATGCCACATAGCCTTTTTCTCTCTCCTTCATGCCTACCTTTGATCCTCTCTCTCCTCTCCATGCCCAAGAGGCCTTGGGCTCAAGTTTGGTGTGATCCAGGCAAGAGAAAGGCGACAAGAAAGGAAGAAGGCAGCACTACTGCAAGAGACGACATCGGATCTTCAAAAATTATTTTGAAGATCTTCAACATCAGATCCAGATCCAATCTTTGGAGAAAAAATTAAGAAGAAGAAGATCTTCAGATTCTACCCGAGTGGATACCAGTAGAGGTCAGGCAATTGCATGGCTGCATCTAGAACCTCAGATAATCAGTAGGATCATCACAGGATAATAAGATTATCCAAAAATAAGGTATAAATTTAATTTAATTTAATTTAATTTAATTTATTTTATTAGATTCATTAAATCAGATCTAAAAAGTATCAGATCTGATTTAGATCTAAGAGAAAAATTTTTGAAATATTCCTCTTGGTCAAATCAAATCTGAATGAATCTGATCCAAAAAATAGGATTTTTCCTTCAATCATGACTTTATTTAGCTATATAGAGTGTTTATTTTTATTTTATATTGATGTTTGAATTTTGTTATAAATTTTGGATAGGTTTATGTATTTAATTATGATACTATGGTGTTGGTGTTTGAAATTTCTTATAAATTTTGAACATATTTATATAATAAATTATTATTAAATTATTTCTTAATATAATTATTGGTGCAGAAATTTGTGAGGATGTCGGAGGTAACTAGAGTTGGGAGGATGAGGCCACCAATAGGATCTGTAAAATAAAGTCCAACTCAGAGGTGGATGGCTCCAGTAGGATCCTTCGATGCTCAAATCAGTTCTCTGGCCAACTGAAATGGAGTGCTCAGAAAATAGAGAAGCAGAGTAATGGGAAGGAGAGAGAGCTTAGAAGAAAACATATCGAGAGGATCCCTTTTATAGATGGAGCATGTAATAAATTGATGGTGACAGCCATAATCGTCTGATAGTGGGTCGCTCAGGCCACATGAAGTTTGTTATGGAGGATGAATTATCATTCATCATAAGTTGCAAGCAGTTGAGATCCATTCATTAGAGTTCGGACATAGGTTGAAAACTTTAGTGTACGCAGCAAACTTGTAACCAACTGAAGTCTGTTGGGGCAATGTCTAGTGGCTTTAAGGAATTTGAAAGCCTCTTGGGTCGTGTGCAGGTAGGTACCTCCTAAATTAAGATAGAATTATCGTTCTCCATCTATTGTAGAGTAGTTATCATGAATCGATGATTTGATGAGGTCTTTTTGGATGGTTCCAGTTGATAGGCATAATATGGACTAAGTAGGTTCGTGACTGGCTAGGAGAAGCTTGTCTTGAAGGGTATTTGAATAGAAAGACTTTGGCTGAAGGAAGCACGACTGAAAGAAGTTCAGTCGGATGAAATCTACTAGGATGGAAAGCTATTGGGAGGAGTGCGACTGGAGACGTCCATCCGAAAGAAGTGCGACTGAAAGAAGTTCATCTGAAAGGTGCACGATTGGGAGGAGTTCATCCAGAAGGAATCCATGAGGTGATTCAAAGGAATTCAGCAGGATGGAGACTGACTGAAAGGAGTTCAGTAGAAGGAGTTTGGCGGGCGATTGGAAGGAGTTCAACTGGTCGACATTCATCATGCTATCAAAGGGGTGTTTAGATGAAAATTATCTATGTTTTGAAGAGGTAGTCCGATGTCCATATGGTGGAGGTAGTCTAGACTTCGGTGGGGGTTATTTTATACTTGTCCCTCTACTCTCGAGTTTGGATTTCAAATAAAGAAAGTATGAAAATCACAATAGCCAAAGTCTTCTACCAATTTTCTGCTTATCGAGAAGCAAAACATTTTGCCCTTCTTTGTTGGTGTCGAAGCTTCTTAATGCACGAAAGATCCAAAAAGATAGGATCCTTTGAAAACTCATCTGGTGCGGAGCTCCATGTACAGCACAATAAATGCCTTATCAGCTACCTGCCTTCTATCATGATGAGTAGGACACGCATCAAATAGAGATTGGGTGGAGTGGACTTACGATCATAACTACCTCGGGCTCCTTTCAGATATTTAAGCTTCTCTTCTTCCTCTGAGACTTCATTTCATCTGAGTCATCTTCTTCCTCGCCCAGTTTTCACCTTCTTCCTGTTGAGAGCGCTGACTTCTTTTCATGGTTCCCTCTGGTTATAGGTGCTTTCGCATCTGATTTCCATCACGCCAGTCATCTCCTTGCTCTTCACAATCGATCTAGATTAGTTTCAAAACCTTCTTCTAATTATTTTGATATTTTTCACTTCTTGGCCTTTTAATTTCTTCAAGGAGATTTCATCTTATTTTTCTTGATTTTTGGAGGTCTTTTCCGAATTTAGTTTGATCTATATGTCTACTGAAGAATCTTGGTCAATCTATTTGGGAAGTTCGATCCATTTGAGCCTAATGGATCCAACCCATAAGGAAGCCAAGCCCGTAGAAGCATCCCATCCTCCTTTCATCCCTGATACCATTTCTTATGCACTTCATCCTATAGAACTTTTCCTGATACGAATTCTATATGGGATACACCTGAATATGAGCGTGAACTCTCTGGACCAAGTGGCCGAGCTTGCTCTCTTCCCCTGGGTCATTTTTGCTTGTATACTGAGGCTCTCCATGCTAGACTTTGACTTTTAATCCCTCCTTTTATTGTAGCTCTCTTTAGGTTCTTGAATATCCTCTTTGCTTTCATAGTGTCAAACTCGTTTAGGTTTATCATAGGATTTCTTTCTTTATGCATCATGATCGAGGTTCGACCTACCATTTGTCTATTCCATAATTACTTCACTTTCAAATGTCACCCCACGGCCAAAGATTGGTGGTATTTGTCCCCTCAGTTCGGCAAGAAGGGGTTACTCAAGGATGCCTCTTCTTCCATTCATAGCTGGAAGGAAAAGTTCTTTTACATCTCTTGTCAAATCCTGTTGGTGCAAAAATTTATGAGGACGTTGGAGGTAACTGGAGTTGGAAGGATGAGGCCATCGATGGGACTTGCAAAATAAAGTCCAAACTAGAGATGGGTGGCTCCGATAGGACCCTCCAATACTCAAGTCAATTATCTGGCCAACTGAAATGGAGTCCTCAGAAAATAGAGAAGCAGAGTAATGGAAAGGAAAGAGAGCTTAGAGAAAAATATATATGGAGGGTCTCTTTTATAGACTGAGCATGTAATAAACTGATGGTAATAGTCATAACCATCTAGTAGTGGGTCGCTCAAGCCATGTGGATTTTGTTATGGAGGATGAGTTATCGTTTGTTGCAACTTGCAAGCAGTTGAGATCCATTTGTTAGAGTTCGGACGTAGGTTGAAGACTTTAGTTTATGCAGCAAACTTATAACCGATCGAGATCTATTGGGGCAATGTTCGGTGGCTTTAATTTTTAGTTCGGAAGCCTCCTGGGTCATGTGCAGTTAGGTGCCTCCTAAATTGAGATCTAAAGTACCGTGCTCCATCCTTTATGGATCAGTTGTCATGATCAATGGTTTGACGAGATCCTTTTGGATGGTTCCAGCTGACAAGTGTAATATGGACTAAGTAGGTCCGTGACTGGCTGGAAGAAGGATAATCGAATAGAAGAACCTTGGCTGAAGGAAGCACAACTAAAAGAAGTTCGATCGGATGGAATCTACTAGGATGGAGCACTACTGGAAGGAGCATGACTAAAGGAGTCCATCCAGAAGAAGCGCGATTGGAAGGAGCTTGTCTGAAAGGAGCACGACTAAAAAGAGTTTATCCGAAAGAAATATGCCAGGTGATTGGAAGGAATTCAACTGGATGGAGACCAATTGAAAGGAGTTCGATGGAAGAAGTTTGGTGGGTGATTGGAAGGAGTTTGGCTGGTCAACATTCATCATGCTATCAACAGGCTGCATAGTATTTGGACGAAAATCATCTATGTTTTGAAGAGATAGTCTAGCATCCGCATGGTGGAGGTAGTCCAGACTTTGGTAGGGATTAGTTTACCCCTAACACTTATCCTCCTACTCTCAAGTTCGGATTTCGAATGAAGGGAGTATGAAAATCACAATAGTCGAAGTCTTCTACCAATTTCATGCTTATCGAGAAGCAAAATATTTTGGCCTTTTCTATTGGTGCCAAAGCTTCTTAATGCACGATAAACCCAAAAAGATAGGTTTCTTTGAAAACTCGTCTGGTGTGGAGCTTCATGTATGGCACGATAAATGCCCTATCAGCTACCTACCTTCTATCACGATGAGTAGAACATGCATCAAATGGATATCAGGTAGAGTGGATCTGCGATCATAACCTACTTGAGCTCCTTTCAGATATTTAAGCTTCTCTTCTTCCTTTGAGACTTCATTTTGTCTGAGTCAACTTCTTCCTCGCCTGGTTTCCACCTTCTTCCTGTTAAGAGCTCTGATTTTTTTTCGTGGTTCCCTCCGGTTATAGGCCCTTTGCCACTTGATTTCCATCATGCCGGTCATCTCCTTGCTCTTCACAACTCATCTAGGTTAGTTTCAAAGCCTCCTTCCAATTATTTCAAAATTTTTCGCTCCTTGGCCTTTCAATTTCTTCAAGGAGATTTCATCTCTTATTTTTCTTGATTTTTGGGGGTCTTTTTTGAATTTAGTTTGATCCATATGTCTACTGAGGAATCTTGGTCAACCTGTTCGAAAAGTTCGATCCATCTAAGCTTGATGGATCCAACCCATAAGGAAGTCAAGCCCGTAGAAGCCTCCCATCCCCCTTTCATCCTTGACACCATTTCTTATATACTTCATCCTATAGACCTTTTCCTAATATGAATTCAATATGGGATACCCCCGGAATACAAGCTTGAACTCCTTGGACCAAGCAACCAAGCTTGCTCTCCACCTTTGGATCATTTTTGCTTGTATATCGAGACTCCGTGCTGGACTTCATCTTCCAATTCCTCCTTTAGTTGTAGCTCTCTTTAGGTTCTTGAATATCTTCTTTGCTTCCATGGTGCCGAACTCGTTTAGATCCATCATAAGATTATTTTTTATGCATCATGATCGAGGTCCGACCTACCATTTCTCTATTCTAAAGTCAATCGTCAATCTATTGATGGTTGAGCTATATTGTAATTATAATTAATTTATTGATGAATAAAATAATTTTTTGATATTTTCATCATAAAGTTTTCATCTTTTAATGAACTCCATTATTGTGATGAAGTTCTTAAGACTATTTAGATGTGATAAAGAGAGGATTTATCGATTAGTTCTTAAAACTATTCATGACCAAATGATAGACTATTAATAAGGACGATAGTATCTATCGAGCATAGGTCGCTGTGTGCCATATAGATTGATTGTTCTCTTAACCAAGGAGTGTAGAGATATTAGTATGATATATAGATGAGATATAAGGGTACATCATCATTGAACATGATCAATTCTAGAGTATTCTGCTATCGAGAACATCTCAGATGGGATATAGGTGTAAGTATTCCTTAGACCTGAGATCATCTCAATGGCTTACAAGTAACTCACTGTGCTTTGGTACTAGATTAACTGAATTTCTAATTTAGTAATGAAAGATTTTTAGGAACAGTAAAGTACTTATGAAGTCGGTATATGATCAAGATGGGATTGACCATTCCAAGAGTTGGAGAAGAATGTATCACTGTATTTCATTATAGCAAAACCTTGGCTAGGATAATCCATGAGATGGATTTGGTATTTTGAAATACAATATAGATAGCCTAATTAGAGTTGACAGTTGAACTCTGAGGTGTCCTACAAGCATTTTGGTCAAGATAATGAATTATATAAAAACTATATCCACATAGGTTCTATGGATGTTGTTCTACATATTCTATCTATTTAGCCATCGGGTACCATTGCTAGATAGTCACTTTAATTGATATAGAAATTTATTTCTATGCTATCGGCTTAGATTTGGACCTATGGGGTCATACACATTAGAGTTTATAATCTGATCGGATGGTTGATCAATAATTAAGAATCTTTCTAAGGTTAAATGATCAATACGATTGATGTTTAACCTAGTACAAGTATTATAGGAGGATCGATTAGCAATTGAATTACTAATTAGCTTAATTTGATTAAGTTAGAGAACTAAGATTAAGTCTAATTAAATATAATTTAATTAGATTTGGTTTGGACTTGATTGGATCAAGTTCAATTGGTTTATAAGATAAGCCAATTGCAAGAAAGAACCAGTCCTAGCTTAATTAGGACTTGGGTTAACCCAATTTCTAATTTAATTAAAAAGTTATATCAAAATTTAATCTAATTTAATTAGATTCTTAATTAGATTAGAACCTAATTTAATTGGGTTGATTTGCTTCTGGTGTAATTTGGTTTGAGAAACCATATTTGACCAAGTCAAATATGGAATCCTAGTAAGACTAGGATTCATATCCTTGCACCACATATACCCCTATCCCCCACACCCCCTCTCTCTTGGATTTGGTGTGGAAACACTGCCTCCCCGATCTTCATGCATGCCCACCATCTCTCTCTCTTTCTTATATGGAGTTTTGTTATGGACCAGGTCAATGGATAGCAGGTAGTTGTGGTTTTGAATTCTATGAGATAGAATCCCAACAAACCAAACTTCCTCCCTTTTGTGCCACCCACTCTCCCTATTTTCTCTCTAGTTTCCATGATGAAGAGAAGGCTTTTTGTGCACCTACTCCTGGTGGTCCATGGCATAAACAAAGAAGGGGGAGCCTAAGTGTTGGGCGCCCCCAACTGGTCGCCTAAATTTGTCCCGCCTTGTCTAGGTATTTGACCTAGACAAGGACTCCTACATACCTCTATATAAGAGGCTCCTTTTGGGCTAATTTTTAGATATATTCTAGACATTAGAGAGGGCTATTGGGTGTGTGAAAACTAGGGTGAGAGACCTCTTGGGCATGGGGATTTCATAGATACTAATCTAAGAGTCTGGGTGAGAGAATAGAGAAGAAGAAGAGGGTCTTCTTCTAGGGTTCTTTTGTTCTTTTCTTCTCCTCCTCCTTCATGGATATTTTTGAGTATTGTTTTAGATCAAAAGTCTCTTTCTTTTCTTTTGATTTTTTGGAGTATCCAAATCTTGAAGAAGGAAGCACTAGATCGACCGTCGAAGAAGGATCAGTACAGTACTAGCATATTGTGCTGATTTTTGAGAATCAGACTTTTGATCGATATTCATGAGCTCGCATGGACATCTCTTAGAGGCTGGATGAGTTTATGACTTAGAGTTTCATCCTCAAGCTTGGATCAGCAAGATAGAACATCTAACTTGCACAAGTAAAATGGATTTGATCTATTATTACATACCTATATTAGATATAGTGTAGATGCATGTTGATATGATCAACATATTTTTCTTTGTTATGTTTTTAATTTTTGATTTAATCTCAGGCTATAATTGAAGGTTGTCAGTGCAGGGTTTCTAGCCCTATTTTGAAAACTTTTTCAAAAACTCAACAAATGCAATGGAAGATATAATTAATCTAATTAATTATAAGCTATTGATCATATTAGGAAACCCTACACTTAGGATCTAAAAATAAAATACATGCTTTGAATTGAAAAACTAAAATAATAGCAGTAACTATTTACTACTACAGCTATGTGTTCAGAACATGATACCTTACATGGATAGTCGATCACTGTAATTTGATTATCATCAGGGAGGTTCACTCATTGCGATGTAGCCACACAGAGTGTCTAGCCTCCGTGGATCATCCACACAAGGCTTTTGGTCCCGATCGGCTCATCCCGGTACTAGCTTAACATCTAGAAGCTTCGATGGCTGATTTTGATCGAACTAATTTGATCTCCCTCCTACAATTTTTTGGATGCCCTAAAAAATTACCAGAGGTAGCGAAGAGGTAGAGGAAGGTCTCTCAAGAGTCTCATGATTTTGTGATGCTCATAGCTCACGTTCTCTCTTCTCGAATCCTAGGCTAAAATCCTAGGGCAGCACTCACCCAGAACCCTGTGCAACACTCTTTTTGGATAGGAAACTCTCAATATTTTTCATGCACAATAGGGTGGACCATGTGGAGAAGGACTTCTTATCTCAGATTCTATCACGCCCCATCATAAATCTCAGAAGGACTTCTTTTTCATGCACAATAGGGTGGTCCATGTGGAGAAGGACTTCTTATCTCAGATTCTATCATGCCCCATCATAAATCTCCTTTTAATCTACACCAAACATAGTAGAGAGCACATGGAGGGATAAGAATCAGGTGGTTGCTTATTCGAATTCAAACTCCATTTGAATTCAAATAGTAACCATCTGATTTTATCCACTTAAGGACATGAGAAGGAAGGGTGTGCACCTTCTTGTGCGTGTATTTCTTCATGAGAATTCTTAATTCTCATGGAGAAAAGGGTGGATGCTGTTAGATATATGTGCCCTAGAAGCCAAAATTGGCTGACACTCGTAAAACACTTCTAGGGGCAAAATTATAATTTTGACTATAATCAATAAAATGGATTATTTTCTATCACATATGTGTATTTAGTGTCTGTGATACATTCCTTTGAGTTAATAGATAATGATTAATTCATATTTTCAAGAGTTGAAAATTTAAGACAGATAATCATTATTAACTCATAAAATGCTTCCGACCATAGGATCATCACGAGGATGGTGATTGATCCAGAAGATTGGTGTACAATCACTTCTCTTTAGTAGATGAGTCTTAAGTCTACGGTGTGGAGACATCAGAGCAAGAGTACAGGTACTCCTTATTGGGAATGATATTCCCATGTTGACATCAGTCAAGATGTGGTTGTCCAAGGAATTCTCCATGAAAGACCTAGGTGAAGCATCCTTTATTCTAGGAATTAAGGTCTATAGGGATAGACCGAATAGGATGCTAGGACTTTCACAGAAGATGTACATAGAGGAAGTACTAAAGAGGTTTAGTATGGAAAACTCTAAGAGGGGATTAATACCCTTCAGACATGGTATTCATCTTTCCAAGAAGATGTGCCCTAGCACACCTGAGGAAATAGAACGCATGAGCAAGATCCCTTATGCTTCTGCAATAGGGAGCCTCATGTATGCCATGCTATGTACACGACCTGATATAGCCCATGCTGTGAGTGTCACAAGCAGATATCAGTCAAATCCAAGTGAAGAACACTGGACTTCTGTGAAATGTATCCTTAAGTACTTAAGAAGAACTAAGGATATGATGTTGGTCTTTGGTAACGGAGAACTCCAAGTCCAGGGATACACAGACTCGGATTTCATGTCCGATATAGATGATCGAAAGTCGACATCTGAGAGTCTGTTTGTGTGCAATGGTGGTGCTGTCAGCTTAGAAGAGTTCCAAGCAAACGGTGATAGCAGATTCCACCATGGAAGCAGAATATATCGCTGCATCAGAGGCTGCAAAGGAAGCATTCTGGTACAAGAAGTTTGCTACAGAAATTGGAGTAATGCCATCAGATGCCATTCCTCTATACTGCGACAATAATGGCCATAGCCCTTGCTAAGGAGCCAAGGTCTCACCAAAAATCCAAGCACATTGAGCGGCGATACCACCTCATCCGCGATTACCTCGAGAAGGGTTACATCGAGGTCAAGAGAGTTGACTCCACAAACAATGTGGCAGACCTGCTTACAAAGCCATTGGACCAGCAGAAGATCGAAGCCCACCTTGAGAAGATGGGACTTAGACTTGTAGCCAATTGGCTTTAGGATAAGTGGGAGATTGTTAGATATATGTGCCCTAGAAGCCAGAATTGGCTGACACTTGTAATACACTTCTAGGGGCAAAATTATAATTTTGACTATAATCAATAAATGGTCTTATAATAAGTTTTTATCTTGATTGTTTATAATTGATGAAGTTCAACATGAATTTATAATAAAACTGATGAAGGAAAATCCTGATTTCCCGGTCCAGGTTCGTCCAGATCTGATCAGATCAAGAGATATATTTCAAAAATTTTTCTCTTGATCTCAATCAGATCTTGATATGTTTCAGATCTGATTCTTATTATTTTAATAAATAAAATAAAATAAGATAAATTAAATCAAATTTAATTTACCTGATTTGGGTAATCCTATTACCCTGTAGATGATCCTGATTGCAGCGGAAGGTTCTGGATCTTAGCCACGCAAGCGCCTGGCCTCTACCGGTATCCACTCGGGTTGGATCTGGAGATCCTCTTCTTCTCTATCACACCTCCAAAAATCAGATCTGGATCTGATCTGGAGGATCTTCAAAACTCTTTTGAAGATCTGCAGTCGTCCTTTTGCAGCAGCGCAGCCTTCTTGCTTTTGATCGCCTTTCTTGATCTGAATCGCACCAACCTAAGTCCAAAACTCTTTTGGACGTGGAGAGCAAGGGGAGAAGAGACTATGGCATGGAGAAGGAGGGGAGAGGCAGCCTTGGGGCGTGGGGTTTCTCAATTGAATTGCATTAGAATTAGGGTTGGGCGCAGGGTCTTATTTATAGACCTCTTGTGATCCAACTCCTCTTCCTCTCAACCAATCACAACCCTTTGTGAAATCAGATCTAAATCTGATTGGTTGGAATAGAGACCCCTGGATTCCTCCTTAGAGGGTGCCTAAGACCAGTCAAACTGGATTCTTAGTAGAACTCTGATTGGAATCCAAAAGGGAGGTGGAGTCCTTGTCCAACAAGGACTCCTAGGCGCCTCCTACTTGGGCTCACGCCACCCTTGGCGTGCGCCCTTCTCCTTGCCAGGTTCTGGCAGGGGGACAGGCCCCCACCAGCTCTCCAATAGGTGCATGACATGTGGTCAAAAGTCAAAGGGTCAATGGTCAACGTTTGACCAGTCAAAGGTAGACTTTTGACCAAAGTCAAAGAACAAGAAATGGCAGGTGACCAAAAATGGCAGGTAATGTCTTACAAATAAGACAACCTATTCTGACTTGGACAACCTCCAGTCAGACCATATGAAGGCCTCTGATTGAGCACAAACTCCTTTGGCTCAGTCAGGACAACTTATTTATGATAGTAAAAGAAGAACGTTAGGTTCAATCGAGTGCTAGCACGATTTCCTTGAACCTAATTGAATCTCATTCAGATCAATTGAACTAGATCAGTTCAATTGATGATCACCAGATTCAAACCCTTGTTTGTGTGACCCAGTTAGGTTCAGTTCTGTATGGTAATGGGATATGTCATGATCTCTATCATAGACATCATCGAAACTCCTTTCGATGGATCAGAACTCTTCTGATTCGAACAGCTAGAATGATCGATCATCTAAATCATTCTAATTGCTCCCAAAATCCACCAGTGACACCTAGCAGTATATGGTGGCAACCCATCAGAGCTGAATGCGAACCTCTTGGTGCAGCTACCTGTGTGATTAAGTTCTTCTATCTTGAGCCCCGATCAGATTAGGGTTAAGGTGAACTCGTCAAACCCTAGTCTCTGTCATATGATGTAATCATTCGATTCGAGTCCAATGTGAAAATCTAAATAGAAACTCTTTCTATTATTTCACTCTACCATGGCCATGGGCTTTCTGGACTTGATTCTCATGATCATCATAGGGCTACTCCTCTACCACCGAGGTAGATAGATTCCATCTTGATGCAATCCAGTTCCTACAATGAACATGCTATAGCCAACATACACCTCAGGGTTCCATATGGCTAGGAGACCGAGTAATGGTGTAGTCAAACTATAACACCCTCAAGGTGAACTGCCGATGCATCTCAGGTCAAAGAACCAGACACACTACTGCAGCATCGAGTCAGTCATTGACGAGAAGGTAGACTTCCTAATGACTACTCGAGGTGGTCACGCTCAGTGCCCTCGTTCTCTAACGAGTACCTGTACTCTCGCTCCGGTGTCTCCACACCGTAGACTCAAGACTCATCTACTAAAGAGAAGCGATCGTACACCAACCTTCCGGATCAATCACCATCCTCGTGATGATCCTATGGTCGGGAGCTGTTTATGAGTTAATAATGATTATTCATGTCTTAAATTTTCAACTCTTGAAAATATGAATTATCATTACCATTAACTCAAAGGATGTATCACAGACACTAAATACACATATGTGATAGAAAATAACCCATTTTATTAATTATAGTCAAAATTATAATTTTGCCCCTAGAAGTGTATTACAAGTGTCAGCCAATTCTGGCTTCTAGGGCACATATATCTAACAATCTCCCACTTGTCCTAAAGCCAATTGGCTACAAGTCTAAGTCCCATCTTCTCAAGGTGGGCTTCGATCTTCTGCTGGCCCAACGGCTTTGTAAGTGGGTCTGCCACATTATCTGCGGAGTTGACTCTCTTGACCTCAACGTAACCTTTCTCAAGGTAATCGCGGATGAGATGGTATCACCGTTTGCTAGGAACTCTTCCAGCACAAACAGTCTGCCAGATGTCGACTTT
>QRFJ01002843.1:45058-61592 GCA_006176705.1 Cocos nucifera | reverse complement strand
TAGAGCTAAAGAAGAAGGCCGCTGACAAAGGAAAGTATTTTTATTACAACAATGACGGCCACTGAAAGCAGAACTGCCCTACTTACCTAGCCACCATAAAGAAGGAGGCAGATCCTTCTGGAGGTATGCTCGTTATTGAGTCTAACCTTATGGTTTCTTCTGCATCTAGTTGGATGCTTGACTCTGGTTCTAGTGCTCACTTGTGCACTTCTATGCAGGGTCTTGAGGATAACAGGAGGCTAAGGGATGGTGAGATGATCCTGCATGTTGAAAATGGAGCAAGGGTTGCTGCCATGGCCGTAGGAACATATCCTCTTCGATTACCATCTGGTTTAGACTTAGTATTAAAAGACTGTTATTATGTGCCTGCAGCAAGCAGGAATTTGATTCCTATTTCTTGCCTTGCATTAGAAGGCTATGTAATTAGTTTTCTTAAGGACCATTATAACATTCTTTATGAAAAAAATAAAATTGCAAATGGTTTTCTTATTAATGTGTCTTATCAGTTACATGTTGATCTTTTTCTTCTTTCCTCCTTCCATCTTCTACTTTTTCACAGACTTCTTCTTCTTTCCAAAGACTTTCTCTTGGAAGAAGTCCATTCCATAGCAAGTACTGAGCCTTTAGAACCTTTCATAGAAAGCTCAGCGGTAACCAGCATGTTCACAAGTTCGGCCAAGGAGTTTTGAAGTTTATACATATGGTAGTTCATGATGAACTACCCAAATGCATCAGTCAAGGATTGCAGAATTATATCATTCTATAGATCCAAGTCCAACCTTACTCCGAGCTTCTCAAGCACTTTCATGTCCTTGTTCATCATCAAACAATAATCTCGGACTGACTGCACATCACACATCTAAGCCTTGAACAGTCGTTTAGTGACTTGATACTTGGCTGCGCGACTCTGTTCACTAAACATCTCCTATAGGTGAGCCAACATTTGGCGAGCAATCATGATATCTTCATGTTGGCATTGAAGTTCATTAGACATCGAGCCCAACATATAGTATCTGGCCTTATTATCTTCATCTGTCCACTTATCCAGAGATGCTCTCTGCTCAATGGATAGACGAGCTGGTAAGGTGGGAGAGTCCTAATCCAATATATGAGTTAACTTCTTGGAACCCAAAATAATTTTGAAGTTTCAAAGTCAATCCTTATAATTTGGTCGGATCAGTCTATGGGTGTGTAGGATTCGTGCTAGTGGGTTGGATGCAGACATTTTTCTGTAGAGAGTCAAAGTTTCTAGTTAGATACTGTAATTAAGACTTAACCAATTTATTTAAAGATTTTATTTTTAAATAAATTAGCTTTCACTATTTTCTCGGATCCCTATACTCTCTCTGTAGAGATGTGAAAATCTCTACGATTATTGATTTCTAGTGGGTGGTGCAGTCCCACCGACTTGCTCATCACCTCACCTAATAGTTATTGGTGATGGATTAGCCAATGAGTGAACAACTCTTATTCAATGATTCTCCAATCATGATGCTCCCAAACTTGATCTCTAATTCATGAATCTCACCGTGTCTGAAATATTGATCCACTTCTTAGTTAAGTCAGACCCACCATTTGCACAGATTAGATTTTTAATTGAGTCTCTCATCGTTTCCAAAATATTGAATCCAATCCATCCTCCTGCCTGTAGAATCCAATGCCTAATAGATATGGTTGCATCCTTTTGGTGCAACTGAGCCACTATAATCAGCCGAGAATAATCAACCCCAGGAAGGGCCCGCACATCTACAATGGTGGAAGACCTTAGACTTAATCTTTTTTTAGGGAGATTTGATTTAGGTCTCATTAAACTAGACTTGACATAGTCATAACCATTATGACTAACCTAGTGGTATGGGTTTGCTCAGATTATTGACCACCTCAAATCAGAATTGAGTCAACAAACATGGCCAAGTAAGTGAGACCGGTGGAAGGGATATGCCATTAACTCGACAAGAATGCATTCGAGTCGAGTAGCTCCCAATTAAAAATCAGTCGGTCGTATCTGCCAAACTTATCTTAGACACCAAATTATTGAGCCAAAACTAATCGAGTTAGCCTACAATTCAGACTCTAACCACTGAGTGTAATTAGGTCTTAGCTTGATCGATCACTCACATGACTCGATCTTGACCAAGACTTAATTCTATTAGGCTGGTCAATTTAAGCATTGTTGATCCCATCTAACCAACTCTTGATTCGGTTTGATCAACCACTGGACCTAATTGAGCTACCCAAGCTCGAACCTAATTTTATGAACATGTCTTAGATGTGAAAATTCTCAATTTTAGATCTAATATATTTTATAATCTTATTTCTTAATTAAGTTTAGGGTTTATAAACAAAACATGCAAATAAGATCCTAGGATTTCAGGATCTAGGGTTTTGCAAAAAGTAAGTTTTCAATTTCTGATTAAGGATGAATGCGCGCACTCCTACACATCATAAGAACACTCCATCAAATGGGAGAAGAGGGTCTTTAAACCCTACTTTGTTCTTATGACTAGACGACCAAGGAGAACGCCTTAATCAGAAATACAACTAATCTACAAAAACTAATTAGATCTAAGCATATATCTTATATAAGGAAATTGATCTAATTAAAACATGTTTTGCATACATATAATGTATCATGCATGCATGTTTTTTAGATCTAAATTATCTCATAATTATCTAAAAAATTAAATTTAAATTTAATCTCATCAAATAAAATTTAATCTAGACCTATTTTTAGAACTATTCTACAACTAGTCTAAACATGCAACTATCATATCTCATATGAATAAATTAAATTTAATTTATTTTCTATTTTTAGATCTGATTATAACATCTATAAGATCAAAAAATAATAAATAAATAGATTAAAAAATTATATTTAATCAAATAAAAATTATGATTATACTAGACTACACATAGAATAATTCTATTCCTAGTCTAGTTATGTATCTCATACATAGTAGATCTAGATTAATTAATTTTAATTTTTAAATTTTCTAATTTTAGATCTAATTAAATCTCATGTGATATTTAAAATTATTAATTTGTTAGATTAAATCAAATCTAAATAAATTTTATAAAAATCTGGCTCTGATACTAGTTGAAGAAAAATCCTAAATTTTCAAGGTCAAGTTCGTTCAGATCTGACTGGATCGAGAGGCATATTTTAAAAATTTTTTATTAGATTCTAATTAAATATAATATTATTTAGATCTAATTCTATGATTTGATAAATAAAAAAATTAAATTAAATTAAATCTAAATTAGTTTTATCTTGATATGGGTAATCCGATTACCCGTTGATGATCTTGCTGATTGCCTGAGGTTCTGGATCTAGCCATGCAAGCGCCTGGCCTCTATCGATATCCACTTAGGTTGGATCTAGAGATGTTCTCCTTCTTTATCTCATCTCCAAAAATTAGATCTGGATCTGATTTGGAGAATCTTCAAAATTCCTTCTGAAGATCAGCAGTCATCTCTGCAGCAGTGCTGCCTTCTTCCTTTCTCATCAGCCTTTTCTTACCTGAGTTATACTAATCTGAAGGGCCCAACTTTCTTGAGAATGGAGAGCAGAGAGAGGATTAGAAAGATGGCATGGAGGAGAGAGAGGGACAGCCTTGGGGTGTGGCAAATAAAATTCACTGAAAGTTGGGCGTAGATAGTTCTTTATATAGACCCTGCTGCACCATGCAGTGCCACATCACCTCGGCCAATCACATTGCTTCGTCCAATCAGATCTAAATCTGATTGGTGGGATGACATTACTTGATTCAATCAGATGAGAGACCCATAGATTCATCCTAAGATGGCACCTAAGGCTGGTCAAAGTATATAGGTGAGGGTCACCTAGTTTGAATCCAAGAAGCAACCTGGAGTCCCATCCATATGGGACTCTAGGCATCCCTATCCATGGGTGCACGCCATCCTAGGCGTGCACCCCCTCCTTTCCAAAATTCAATAAGAGGACAATCCCCTATCTGCTCTCCAATAAGTGCATGACACATGGGTAGATGTCCAAGGATCAAAGATCAATATTTGATCAAAGTCAAAGGATAAGAATTAGCAGGTGATGGAAAATGGCAGGTGTTGTCTTAAATTTATCTCATAAATTAAGACAACCCTTTTCTAACCTGGACAAACTTCAGTCAGACCAGGTAAAGATACCTGAGAGAGCACAAACTCATTTGGCTCAATCGAGACATCTTTTAATGATAGAAAAAGGAGAATGTTAGGCTCAATCGTGTGCTAGCATGATTTTCTTGAACCTACTTGAATCTAATTCAAATCAATTGAATTGGGTTAGTCCAATTGATGATATCTAGATCCAAACCCTTATTTGTGTGACTCAATTAGGTTCAGTTCTGTATGGTAATGGGATATGTCATGATCTCCATCATCGACATCATCGAAACTCCTTTCGATGGATCAGAACTCTTTTGATTTAGACAACTGGAATGATCGATCATCTAAATCATTCTAATTGCTCCCAAAATCTACCAGTGACACTAGCAGTATATGGTGGCAACCCATCAAAACTAAAAATGAACCTCTCGGTGCAGCTACTTGTGTGATTAAGTTCTTCTATCTTGAGCTCCGATCAGATTAGGGTTAAGGTGAACTCATCAAACCCTAATTTCTATCATATGATATAATCATTCGATTCAAGTCCGATGTGAAAATTTTAATAGAAACTCTTTCTATTATTTCACTTTCTACCATGGCCATGGGCTTATGGACTTGATTCTCATGATCATCATAGGGCTGCTCCTCATCCACTAGGTAGATAGATTCCATCTTGGTGCAATCCAATTCCTACAATAAACATGCTATAGCCAACATACACCTCAGGATTTCAAATGGCTAGGAGATCGAGTCATGGTGTAGTCAAACTATAACACCCTCAATGTGAACTGTCGATGCACCTCAGGTCAAAAAACTATAACACCCTCAATGTGAACTGTCGATGCACCTCAGGTCAAAGAACCAGACATACCACTGCAGCTTCGAGTCAGTCATCAACGAGAAGGTAGACTTCCTTATGACTACTCGAGGTGGTCATGCTCAGTGCCCTCGTTCTCTAACGAGTACCTATACTCTCGCTCCAATGTCTCTACACCGTAGACTCAAGACTCATCTACTATAAAGAAGTGATTGTACACTAACCTTCCAGATCAATCACCATCCTCATGATGATCCTACGGTCAGGAGCAATTTATGAGTTAATAATGAAAATTCTTATCTTAAATTTTCAACTCTTGAAAATAAGAATTATCATTACCATTAACTTAAGGGATGTATCATAGATACTAAATACACATATATGATAGAAAATAATCTATTTTATTATTTATAGTCAAAATTATAATTTTACTCCTAGAAGTGTATTACAAGTGTCAGCCAATTCTAGCTTTTAGGGCACACATATCTAACATAGAGGGTCCTGTCGGAGCCACCACCACCGACTTCGAATGGAATTTTATTTTGCAGATCATCAACGATGACCTCTTCTTCTCCAACTCTAGCTTGATTCGATGTCAACCAGATTCTACACCAGTTATGAGTATAGAAGAGTAAATCTGATTCATTTGAAATATTCAAACAATATCAAAATGAGATAAAAAAACTTGAAAAGAGTATTAAAACTCTTCGATCTGATCGAGGTAAATATCTTTTCAATGAGTTTTTGATATATCTAGAAGAGAATGGAATTTTCTCTCAATGGACTCCTCCTGGAGCATCATAGCATAATGGTGTATCCAAAAGATGGAATCAAATCATGTTGGAGATGGTTTGATCCATCATGGGATTTGTAAGTCTACTAGTTTGAGGATGTCCAACTTATGTAAAACATTTACAGGCAAAAAAACTTGGACCTAGATATGATAAATGTTGGTTTATAGGGTATCCTAAGAAAACTAGGGGATATTACTTCTACCTTGTTGAAGAGCAAAAGGTGATCATTAGCTATAGGGTGGTCTTTTTAAAAAAGAAGTTCCTTATGGAAGGAACTACTGCCTCTAATGTTAAACTTAATGAAGTTCAACAGGTGGAAGTGTAGGAACTGGATCTAAGGTTTTAGGATTAGATCTTGAAACTTTCTCAAGATCAAACAGTGAAAGATTAAAATCAATCAAAATTAATCTAAAATATCCTAAATCTAAGATCTTATTATATGATTATTGCTTGGTATTTAAATCAAAAATTAAAAATTAAACAAAAAAAAACTTGATCATATCAACCTAGATCTATACTACATCTAATGTAGCTGTTGGTGTAGAATCTGATTGACACCGGATCGAGCTAGAGTTGAGAAAGAAGAGATCATTGCTGGTGCCCTGCAAAATAAAATTCCATCTGGAGTCGATGGTGGTGGCTCCGACAGGACCCTCCGACGATCAAATTAGCTCTTCTGGCCAATAGGAATGGAGTGCTCAGAAAAAAATTCAGTAGAATTCTGGGAAGGAGAAGAGAGCTTAGAGAAAATAAAATCTAGAGGGTCCCTTTTATAGATGAAGTCCGGAGTAGACTGATAGTGAAAATCGTAACCGTTCGATTGTGCGCCGCTCGGAGCCATGTGGAATTTATTATGGAGAGAGGTGTCGTCCATAGTAGACTAATAATGACAGTCATAACTATTCGGTAGTGGGCCGCTCGGGGCCACGTAGAGTTGTTACAGAGAGAGGTGTCTGTTCTCATGATGTGCCCATTCGTTGAGATTTAATAGTCGAAGTTCGGAGGAAGTAGGCATTGGTTGATGAAGAGCTTTGACATATATCAATTCTAGAGGAGTTCGGACTCCTAAAAGAAATACGGCTAGAGGGGATCATTCGAGAGGAATACTACTTAAAATCTGGAAGTAATCTACTGGAGGAATTCGGATGGAGTTCAATTGATGGAGAAGTCCAGAAGAAGTCCAACTGATGGAGAAGTTCGACTAAAAGAGAAGCTCGAAAGGAGTTCAGCTCCTGGAGGAATCCAACTGAAGGAGAAGTTCGGAAGAAGTTTGGCTTTTGAAGGAATCTGTTTGAAGGAGAAGTTTGGAAGGAGTTCAACTCCTAGAGAAATTCGATTGAAGAAGAAGTCTAGAAGAAGTTCGACTGCTTGAGAATTCTCGATTAAAGCTCTTCTATGATTACCAGTTACATTAGGCTAAGCATTAGATAGGACTTCGACGGGAGCAGGATTTATCTCCAATAATAGTCCCCCCACTCTTGAGTTCGAAATTTGAAGGATGGGAGTACAAAAAAGATGACTGCCGAAGTTTTTTTTCGGACTCTGCACCCATTAAGGTTGAAGCTCGGGGCAGATCGTATCTTCTATTGAAGTTAAAGCTCGAAAGAGATCTTATCTTCTTTGAAAGTTGAAGCTCGGGGGAGATCTTATCTCCAGCCGAGGTTGAAAGAGATCCTATCTTCTTTTGAAGTTGAAGCTCGGGGGAGATCTTATCTTCTATTGAAGTTGAAGCTCGGAAGAGATCTTATCTCCCATGGAGGTTGAGAGAGATCATATCTTCTTTTGAAGTTGAAGCTCGGAGGAGATCTTATCTTCCAGCCGAGGTTGAAAGAGATCCTATCTTCTTTTGAAGTTGAAGCTCGGGGAGATCTTATCTTCTATTGAATTTGAAGCTCGAAAGAGATCTTATCTCCCATGAAGGTTGAGAGAGATCTTATCTTCTTTTGAAGTTGAAGCTCGGGGGATATCTTATCTCCAGTCGAGGTTGAAAGAGATCCTATCTTCTTTTGAAGTTGAAGCTTAGGGGAGATCTTATCTTCAGTCGAGGTTGAAGCCTGGAAGAGATCTTATCTCCAATCGAGGTTGAAGGATATCCTATCTTCTATTAAAGTTGAAGCCCCAGGGAGATCTTATCTGTAGTTGTATCTCCAGTCGAGGTTGAAGTCCGAGAGAGATCTTATCTCTAGCCGAGATTGACGCTCGGGGGAGATCTTATCTCCAGTCGAGGTTGAAGGAGATCCTATCTTCTATTGAAGTTGAAGCTCGGGGGAGATCTTATCTCCAGCCAAGGTTGAAGCCTGGAGAGATCTTATCTCCAACCGAGGTTGAAGGAGATCCTATTTTCTGTTGAAGTTGAAGCTTGGGAGAAATCTTATCTCTAGCTGAGGTTGAAACTCGAAGGAGATTTTATCTCTTATTAAGGTTGAAGCTCGGGGGAGATCTTATCTCTGATCGAGGTTGAAGGAAATTCTATCTCCTATTGAAGTCGAAGCTCGGAAAAGATCTTATCTCCTGTTGAGGTTGAGAGAGATCTTATCTTCTTTTAAAGTTGAAGCTCGATGGAGATCTTATCTTCAGTCGAGATTGAAGCCTGGGGGAGATCTTATCTCCTGTTGAGTTTGGACAGGAAGCGTGCGAAGGCAGGATAGCCCGAAGGTTCCCCGAGGTTGACCTCGGCTTTTGGGAGGAGGCGGAAGACAACATGGAGGCGTGACTGTCTAATACGGTAGTCGACCTTTTCTTTTTGCATTTGACATAGTCAGGTTGTTGTAGGAAAGCATGTGTTCTCTACCGAGCTTCTTCCTTCTCCACATCTTTGGTCTATAAGGTTCCGACTTTTGCTCATGTTAGGATGAGGCTTTCCTGAAGGAAAATCCTGATTTCCCGATCCAGGTTCATCCAGATCTGATCAGATCAAGAGATATATTTTAAAATTTTTTCTCTTGATCCTAATCAGATCCTGATATGTTTTAGATCTAATTCTTATTATTTTAATAAATAAAATAAAATAAGATAAATTAAATCAAATTTAATTTACCTGATTTGGGTAATCCTATTACCCTGTAGATGATCCTGATTGCAGCGGAAGGTTCTGGATCTAGCCACGCAAGCGCCTGGCCTCTACCGGTATCCACTCAGGTTGGATCTGGAGATCCTCTTCTTCTCTATCATGCCTCCAAAAATCAGATCTGGATCTGATCTGGAGGATCTTCAAAACTCCTTTTGAAGATCAGCAGTCGTCCTTTGCAGCAGTGCAGCCTTCTTCTTTTGATCGCCTTTCTTTTGATCTGGAACGCACCAACCAAAGTCCAAAACTCTTTTGGACGTGGAGAGGAGAAGGAGGAGAAGTTTAGGCATGGAGGAAGAGGGGAGAGGCAGCCTTGGGGCGTGGGAAATCTCTATTGAATTGCATTTAGAATCTGAGTTGGGCGCAGGGTCTTATTTATAGACTAAGCGTGATCCAACTCCTCTTCCTCCCAACCAATCACAACCCTTTGTGAAATCAGATCTAAATCTGATTGGTGGGAATAGAGACCCCTGGATTCCTCCTTAGAGGGTGCCTAAGACCAGTCAAACTGGATTCTTAGTAGAACTCTGATTGGAATCCAAAAGGGAGGTGGAGTCCTTGTCCAACAAGGACTCCTAGGCGCCTCCAACTTGGGCGCACGCCTAGGGTGGCGTGCGCCCTCCTCCTTGCCAGGTTCTGGTAGGGGGACAGGCCCCCACCAGCTCTCCAATAGGTGCATGACATGTGGTCACAAAAGTCAAAGTATCTAATGGTCAACATTTGACCAGTCAAAGATCAGACTTTTGACCAAAGTCAAAAGAACAAGAAATGGCAGGTGACCAAAAATGGCAGGTAATGTCTTATAAAATAAGACAACCTTTCTGACTTGGACAACCTCCAGTCAGACCATATGAAGGCCTCTGATTGAGCACAAACTCCTTTGGCTCAGTCAGGACAACTTATTTATGATAGTAAAAGAAGAACGTTAGGTTCAATCGAGTGCTAGCACGATTTTCTTGAACCTAATTGAATCTCATTCAGATCAATTGAACTAGATCAGTTCAATTGATGATCACCAGATTCAAACCCTTGTTTGTGTGACCCAGTTAGGTTCAGTTCTGTATGGTAATGGGATATGTCATGATCTCTATCATAGACATCATCGAAACTCCTTTCGATGGATCAGAACTCTTCTGATTCGAACAGCTAGAATGATCGATCATCTAAATCATTCTAATTGCTCCCAAAATCCACCAGTGACACCTAGCAGTATATGGTGGCAACCCATCAGAGCTGAATGCGAACCTCTTGGTGCAGCTACCTATGTGATTAAGTTCTTCTATCTTGAGCCCCGATCAGATTAGGGTTAAGGTAAACTCGTCAAACCCTAGTCTCTGTCATATGATGTAATCATTCGATTCGAGTCCAATGTGAAAATCTAAATAGAAACTCTTTCTATTATTTCACTCTGCCATGGCCATGGGCTTCAGGACTTGATTCTCATGATCATCATAGGGCTGCTCCTCTACCACCGAGGTAGATAGATCCCATCTTGATGCAATCCAGTTCCTACAATGAACATGTCATAGCCAACATACACCTCAGGGTTCCATATGGCTAGGAGACCGAGTAATGGTGTAGTCAAAAAACTATAACACCCTCAAGGTGAACTGCCGATGCATCTCAGGTCAAAGAACCAGACACACTACTGCAGCATCGAGTCAGTCATTGACGAGAAGGTAGACTCCCTAATGACTACTCGAGGTGGTCACGCTCAGTGCCCTCGTTCTCTAACGAGTACCTGTACTCTCGCTTCCGGTGTCTCCACACCGTAGACTCAAGACTCATCTACTAAAGAGAAGCGATCGTACACCAACCTTCCGGATCAATCACCATCCTCGTGATGATCCTATGGTCGGGAGCTGTTTATGAGTTAATAATGATTATTCATGTCTTAAATTTTCAACTCTTGAAAATATGAATTATCATTACCATTAACTCAAAGGATGTATCACAGACACTAAATACATAGGTGTGATAGAAAATAACCCATTTTATTGATTATAGTCAAAATTACAATTTTGCCCCTAGAAGTGTATTACAAGTGTCAGCCAATTCTGGCTTCTAGGGCACATATATCTAACATTTCCTTCTATTCTTAACATGGCTTACGGAGGTGTGTTAGGATCGTCGGTATGGCCTCTCCCTCCATCTTGTCTTATATCGATGAGGTCTTCGACATTGCTTACGTTAGGATGAGGTTCTCCTCTTATTCCTAATGGGCTATAGGAGCATATTAGGGCCATTGTCAGGGCCTCTCTCCTCACCTCATCTAAAGGACGAGATTCTCCTTCTATCTTAAATAACCGAAGATCTTTGACTTGCTCATGTTAGGATGAGATTCTCCTCCTATTCCTAGCATGACCACTTTTGATTGCTTCTTTTCTGTCATCACATAGTTTTTGCACTAAGAAATAATAATATTGAAATGGAAGAGTTTTATTGAAGGAAAATTACTAGTAGTACATGCTTAGATTTTCTGAATTTCAAGATCGTAGGAGTGTTGTTCCTCCGAGCTCCTTCAGGTGATAAGTTTTGGGCCGAACGACCTCCTCTATTTCATATGAGCCTTCTCAATTTGGGGCAAGCTTCCCTTGGCTTCGAGACTAAGAGATGGTGACTCACTGAAGTACTAAGTCCCCCAGGGATAGTGTTGATGATGTCGAGAGGTGGCCGATCTCCTCGTTGCTCCTACCTCATTGGTGGTTCTGGCTGCGGCAACACCCTTGGTTGATCTTCTCTTGCTTCAGACCGGCATTGAGGAATCAATCCAATCAACCTCTCCTGATGAGCTTCTCGATCTCATCTTGGAGCTGAATGCATTCTTCAGAATCATAGCCGTGATCATGATGATACAAATAGTACTTATTTTTATTGCGCTTGTTTGGGAGAGATCATAATTCTTCTGGTCTTGGTAGCTGATTCTTCATTTTCATTAGAACTTGAGTTTTAGGAGCATTAAGGAGAGCATAGTTGTGGAACCTTCTGGGGGGAGAACTTCTTCGAGCCCTTCTATCGGGGCTTCTTTGACGACGAGCTCGAGGAGGAGTTCGGGCTTGCTTGTGCTCGGAGGGAGTCCATGAGCATGGCCAAACTTTATTCGGCCCTCCATCAGCGGTGGGTCTATTAGACTCACCCACCCACCTCTCTCCTACGGCTTCCTCACTCTTCAACTTGAAGGCTTCTTCCACTCGAACATATCCTTCAGCGTGAGCTAGCAAATCGACAAAGTCTCTGGGGTACTTCTTCTCCAGGAAGAATAGCAAATCATTCTTCTGAAGGCCATCCTAGAGTGCGACCATTGCAATAGATTAGTCCAGGTTCTAGACCTCCAATGCAATAGCATTAAACTAGATGACATAAGCCCGAATAGATTCCTCCTCCTTTTGCTTAATATTCATCAAAAAATTTGAACCTCGGCACGGACATCGACTGTTGATGAAGTGAGCCACAAACTGATGGCTCATTTAATCGAAGGAAAAGATGGTACATGACTTAAGTATTGAGTACCAATTTCTTGCTGCTCCTTTTAAGGTAAACAAGAAAGCTCAGCATAAGATGGCATCTAGTACGTCATGGAGCAGCATCATGATTCGAAAGGCCTCTAGGTGATCGACTGGATCAGAGGTTCCATCGTAGCTTTCAAATTGAAGGTGCTTGAAGTTCGACAGAATGGATTCTTGCAAAATTCGAAAAGAGAAAGGAGGATTGGTGCAGACGACGTCATGGTGAGCTGGGACGATGTGGTGGAGTTTCTTAATCCACATATCCATCTCCCATAGTTTTTGATCGAGGACATCATCTCGATCGCAGATCTTGAAAGGCTTCTAGCTGTAAATGGAAAAGGTCTCTTCTGAAGAAGAATCATGATTCGAATAAGAATCCTCTGCTCTCTGTTTTTCCTTTCTAGGGGTGATGGGTATACTAGCCCAAGTGTTCCTTCTTGGGATCGATTTCTGACATTCTGATGGTGGATTTCCTAGCAGAATCACCATCGGAGGCTGCCACATGGCTTGCACAATTTCAATGAGGCCCTGAATCCGCTGCATCAGCAGGTTAAACTGCTCCAGATCTACCATGGCCACCGATGGAGGAGGCTGAAGCACCGATGATGAAGCAGGAATGGATGGATCTAGCTTAGATCTAGAGGCTAAAGTGGTAGATCTACGGATAGTCGCCTTCTTTGGGGGCATTTCTTGAGATTGAGAGAGAGGATAGAGATGAACCTTGAAGAAGAAGATCCTTAGGATCGACTGAGCACTCCATTAAGAACAAGGGTACCCCAGGAATAGAGGGCCCTTCCTCTAGCGCCAATCCTATTGGTGTAAAATTTGGTTGACGATGGATTGACATGGACTTAAGGAAGAAGAGGTCACCGCCAGTAATCTATAAAATAAAGTTCTGTTCGGAGTCCGTGGTGGTGGCTCTGGCAGAATCCTCCAATGATCAAGTCAGCTTGATAAGTGGTAAAAATATACTAATAAAAGTATTAAATTATAAAATAAATTAATCTATTTCTTTAGAAATTGATACTTTTATTAATTTTATGCAAGAAAGAAGGCCACCAATGTGAAGATCTTATTTTTCTAGTTTGGATGAAATAAATTTCAGGCAAAACGGACTTCAAATGAGCCCAAAATTGAATTTCAAAAAAGAAAAAAAAAATTGGTTCGATTCAAATCGGTTCAGAAAATCAGCCCAGCGGTTTGGCTCGGTTCAATCGCAATAGCAGACTAACCCACTGATGCAACGCTAATGTCAGGATGATGTCAGCATTTTTTATGGCGCACGGTGGACCATCTGAAGGGAAATTCGGAAATTTCACAGTATAAAGCGTGCTCCGATTGGCTGAAGAACACGGCAGTCCATGCAACACCGAGCTCGCACATGGTCTACAGAGGGTAATTTGGGAATTTTGTCTAATCTAATGGGCGGCTTTCACTGAAACTTGATCGGATGGTCGAAACGAAGGCGCTGATGGATGGCATCCGTAGTTCCCGATCGAGATCCAACGGCTAAGATTCATCTCGACGTTAAACTAAAGATCAGAAGGCCTCTTTCTACACAATCGGATGGCCTAAATTCAATCCAACGGTTGATCCAACGGCTGGCATGAAATCCGACTTGATCTGGATTATTTTAAGGGGATTTTGAGTGGTTTTTGGATTGTTTGATCCACATCTAACGGGCAGAATTACCTAGATCTTAATTTGAGTTGTTTTGGGAGTCTTAAACCTAATTTTTGATGGATTTTGGGAGGAAAATCAAACTCTTTATCTATAAAAACCTATTATTGCCGTAAAAAAAAAATCAGAGAGAGAGAGAGAAAAAGAGAGAGACAGAGAGAAAGAGAGAGAGAGAGAGAGAGAGAGAAAAGTCAGAAAAAGAAATACAAAAAGAAAAAGAGAGGAGAGAGGTAGAAAGAGAAGAGTGATTTATGAGAAATAAAAAAAGTTTTTGATTTTTTTTCGACAATCAAGACATCGATCAAGGAGCTTCTTCTTCTTCGCCAACATCTCCACACCAAGAGCAACAGATAATCAATTTTAGCAATCAAATAGTCTAATTTCTCTATGCTTTTTATTTTATACGCTGTTTTTGAATTTGTTATCATGAACTAAATTTTCTTTTACTAAGGCTAAGGTGTAGCCACTCTTTTGATGTAATATTCAGTGTAATTATTTTTAAATTTTATTCATGAGGAGTATATAAATCTGATCTTAATGCTTTTAGATTACTGGCCATCTTCTAATTGATCTGATAAACATAGATATTACGGATCAAGTACATCTATGTTATTGCTTCTTGATTATATACCTTGTATTATGAATCAAATTAGAATTCATATGCATGTGGAAATTTTAGTGCGCTTTGGATGCAGCATATTTTAATTAGAGGATTTCACAAAACGTAATGCATTAATATTTATTTAAATTACATCGGGACCAAAGGGTAATTAATAAATATTGATAGTTTTGCTATGCCTGAATCAAAGGATAGTGAATAAATTAGGAGACTCCACCGTCACATGAAATAAAATTAATCTAAAAATCTAAATATTGTATTGACTGAGTTGGTGAACCGATTGCCTTAGTGATCCATTGCTCTTGAGTTTAAAACCCTAATAATTTACACTTTCTCTATTTTCTTAAAAAAATTTTAATTATTTTTTTATTTTGTTCTTTAACTTTTTATTCTCATAAATCGATCTTCTAAATAAAGCATAGGAAAGTGCTTTTTAATACTTATTTTCCAATCCTCTAGGGACAATGCTCTACTCATTCACTTTATTACTTGATCGACTGGTGCACTTGCCATAGCTATAAATTAGCACACATCAAGTTTTTGGCACCGTTGCCGGGGATTGTGTCTAAAATAATATTGAAATTTTGATCCTAGCTTTACTTTAAAATTTTATTTTTAATTTTTATTATTTTAAAAAAAAAAATTTAGTGCATGACACGTACTGGACATAGTAATTTACTACCTTTAGATCTAGAAATTGAAAGGACCATTAGAAGACTACAACAAGAAAGAAACATGGCAGCTGAAGATCCTAACGACATCAATCTAGGATTGGATATGGCGACTGAAGGACAGCATGAAGCTATTCGATCAGTACATTATTCATTAAATGATTATATCACACCATCTGTAGCCAATGCAGCTTCGAGTATCAAGAGACCGCCTGTACGAGCAAATAACTTCGAAATAAATCTGATGATGATCCAAATGATTCAATCAACTGTCCAATTCAGTGGACACGTGCATGATGATCCGAATGCCCATATTTCTAATTTTCTTGAACTTTGCGATACTTTTAAAATTAATGGGGTGTTGGATGATGCTATTAGATTAAGGTTATTTTCTTTCTCTTTATGGGACAAAGCTAAGAGTTGGCTTCATTCTCTTCCTGCAGGTTCTATCACAACTTGGGATGTCCTAGTCCAAAAATTTTTAGCCAAGTACTTTCCACCTTCCAAGACTGCCAAGATGCGCAATGATATTACTTCCTTTATGCATATGGACATGGAGACACTATATGAGGCTTGGGAATGTTTCAAAAAATTACTGATGAGATGTCCACATCATCAACTATCCGTATGGCTTCAAGTATAAACTTTCTATAATGGTTTATCTCCTACTAATCATTCTATGATTGATGCAGTAGCAGGAAGAACCATTAATCTAAAAGCAGAGGAAGAAGCTTTCGATCTGATCGATGAGATGACATCAAATAGCTATCAATGGCAGACAGAGCGTATGATGCCAAAAAGACTAGCAACTGTGCAAGAAGTAGATTGCGTGCCAACCTTATTAGCTGAAATTGCAGCCCTTAGAGCCGAAGTCAACAACTTAAAGGGAACAGCTATGCATATTTAGAGCATTACTTGTGACCTATGTGGAGGAGGACACGATATGAGCAATTGCCAGATAGGTAATCCTTTTGCTAAAACAACTGATACAGCTAATTATATTGGTAATTTTTTCAGACCATAACAAAACAATCTCTACTCCAACACATACAATCAAGGATGGAGGCAGCACCCAAATTTCTCATGGAGCAATCAAAATGCAGCACAACAGCCACCCCTGGGATTCCAAGTACCTGAAAAGAAGTCCAACATGGAAGAGCTGATGGTCAAATTTATGCAAAACCAAGAAGCAACTATAAAAAATTTGGAAGCCAAACTTAGACAAGACCAAACAGCAGCAATTTGAAACTTGGAGATGCAA
>QRFJ01002843.1:16363-44209 GCA_006176705.1 Cocos nucifera | reverse complement strand
AACTCTTTATCTATAAAAACCTTTATTGCCGTAAAAAAAAAATCAGAGAGGAGAGAGAGAAAAGAGAGAGACAGAGAGAAGAAGAGAGAGAGAGAGAGAGAGAGAGAGAAAAGTCAGAAAAAGAAATACCAAAAAAGAAAAGAGAGGAGGATGTTAGATATATGTGCCCTAGAAGCCAGAATTGGCTGACACTTGTAATACACTTCTAGGGGCAAAATTATAATTTTGACTATAATTAATAAAATGGGTTATTTTCTATCACATATGTGTATTTAGTGTCTGTGATACATCCTTTGAGTTAATGGTAATGATAATTCATATTTTCAAGAGTTGAAAATTTAAGACATGAATAATCATTATTAACTCATAAACATGCTCCCGACCATAGGATCATCACGAGGATGGTGATTGATCCGGAAGGTTGGTGTACAATCGCTTCTCTTTAGTAGATGAGTCTTGAGTCTACGGTGTGGAGACACCGGAGCGAGAGTACAGGTACTCGTTAGAGAACGAGGGCACTGAGCGTGACCACCTCGAGTAGTCATTAGGGAGTCTACCTTCTCGTCAATGACTGACTCGATGCTGCAGTAGTGTGTCTGGTTCTTTGACCTGAGATGCATCGGCAGTTCACCTTGAGGGTGTTATAGTTTGACTACACCATTACTCGGTCTCCTAGCCATATGGAACCCTGAGGTGTATGTTGGCTATAGCATGTTCATTGTAGGAACTGGATTGCATCAAGATGGAATCTATCTACCTCGGTGGTAGAGGAGCAGCCCTATGATGATCATGAGAATCAAGTCCAGAAAGCCCATGGCCATGGCAGAGTGAAATAATAGAAAGAGTTTCTATTTAGATTTTCACATTGGACTCGAATCGAATGATTACATCATATGACAGAGACTAGGGTTTGACGAGTTCACCTTAACCCTAATCTGATCGGGGCTCAAGATAGAAGAACTTAATCACACAGGTAGCTGCACCAAGAGGTTCGCATTCAGCTCTGATGGGTTGCCACCATATACTGCTAGGTGTCACTGGTGGATTTTGGGAGCAATTAGAATGATTTAGATGATCGATCATTCTAGCTGTTCGAATCAGAAGAGTTCTGATCCATCGAAAGGAGTTTCGATGATGTCTATGATAGAGATCATGACATATCCCATTACCATACAGAACTGAACCTAACTGGGTCACACAAACAAGGGTTTGAATCTGGTGATCATCAATTGAACTGATCTAGTTCAATTGATCTGAATGAGATTCAATTAGGTTCAAGGAAATCGTGCTAGCACTCGATTGAACCTAACGTTCTTCTTTTACTATCATAAATAAGTTGTCCTGACTGAGCCAAAGGAGTTTGTGCTCAATCAGAGGCCTTCATATGGTCTGACTGGAGGTTGTCCAAGTCAGAAAAGGTTGTCTTATTTGTAAGACATTACCTGCCATTTTTGGTCACCTGCCATTTCTTGTTCTTTGACTTTGGTCAAAAGTCTACCTTTGACTGGTCAAAACGTTGACCATTGACACTTTGACTTTTGACCACATGTCATGCACCTATTGGAGAGCTGGTGGGGGCCTTGTCCCCCTGCCAGAACCTGGCAAGGAGAAGGGCGCACGCCAAGGGTGGCGTGAGCCCAAGTAGGAGGCGCCTAGGAGTCCTTGTTGGACAAGGACTCCACCTCCCTTTTGGATTCCAATTAGAGTTCTACTAAGAATCCAAGTTTGACTGGTCTTAGGCACCCTCTAAGGAGGAATCCAGGGGTCTCTATTTTCCAACCAATCAGATTTAGATCTGATTTCACAAAGGGTTGTGATTGGTTGGAGAGGAAGAGGAGTTGGATCACAAGCTTAGTCTATAAATAAGACCCTGCGCCCAACCCTAATTCCAATGAATAAAAGCAATTGAAAGAAGATTTCCCACGCCCCAAGGCTGCCTCTCCCCTCCTTCTCCATGCCATAGTCTCTTCTCCCCTTGCTCTCCACGTCCAAAAGAGTTTTGGACTTAGGTTTGGTGCGATTCAGATCAAGGAAAGGCGATCAAAAGCAAGAAGGCTGCGCTGCTGCAAAAGGACGACTGCTGATCTTCAAAAGAGTTTTGAAGATCCTCCAGATCAGATCCAGATCTGATTTTTGGAGGTGTGATAGAGAAGAAGAGGATCTCCAGATCCAACCCGAGTGGATACCGGTAGAGGCCAGGCGCTTGCGTGGCTAAGATCCAGAACCTTCCGCTGCAATCAGGATCATCAACAGGGTAATAGGATTACCCAAATCAGGTAAATTAAATTTGATTTAATTTATCTTATTTTATTTTATTTTATTAAAATAATAAGAATCAGATCTGAAACATATCAAGATCTGATTGAGATCAAGAGAAAAAATTTTTGAAATATATCTCTTGATCTGATCAGATCTGGACGAACCTGGACCGGGAAATCAGGATTTCCCTTCAACTGGTATCAGAGCCATGGTTCTAAAATTGTTTAGATCTGATTTTAATTTTATTTTAATTAAAAATAAATTGATTTCAGATGTCACATGAGATGTGATCAGATCTGAAATCAAAAAATTAAAATTAAATGATTTGGATCTAAGAACATGAAGATATGCATGACTAGTTCTAGAATAGAATAGTTCTATAGAATAGTTTTGCATGTCTTTGATTTAATCTGATTAAATCATATTTTAGATCTTCTTATTTACTATTTTCTGATATTATAAGTGTTATAATAACATCTGATAAATAGCAAATAAAAATTATTTAATTTTTAAATATCATATGAGATATGATTAGATGCATGTCTAGACTAGTTGTAGAATAGTTCTACATAATTGTCTAGATTAGAATTTATTTTGATTAGATCAATTTAAATCTAATTTTTTAGATTATTATGAGATAATTTAGATCTGAAAACATGCATGATTTGATACATGAGATGTATGCAAAATATGCCATGATTAGATCTAAATTTGTATATGAGATATATGATATAGATCTATAACTGTTTTGTAGTATTTACATGTTCCTGATTAAGGCGTTCCTCTTGGCCGTCCGGTCATAAGAACGAAGAAGGGTTTAAAGGCCCTCTCTTCCCATTCGATGGGGTGTTCTTATGATGTGTAGGGGTGCTGCGTGTTCGTCCTTAATCAGAAACCCAAAACTTACTTTCTGCAAAACCCTAGATCCTGAAACCCTAGGATTTATTGTGCATATTTTGTTTATGAACCCTACTTAATTAAGAATTAAGTTTATGGAATATTAATTAGGTCTAAAATTGAGAATTTCAGATCTAAGACATATTCATAATACTGGGTTCGGGCTTGGGTAGCTCAATTAGGTCTAAGCGGTTGATCAAACCGAATCAAGAGTTGGTTAGATGGGATCAACAATGCTTAAATTGACCAGCCTAATAGGATTAAGTCTGGGTCAAGATCGAGTCACGATCAAGCAAGACCTAATTAGGCTCAGAGGTTAGAGTCTGGATTGTAGGCTAACCCAATTGGTTCTGACTCAACAATTTGGTGTCTAAGGTAAGTTTGGCACAGACGACCGACTGGTTTTTAATTGGAAGCTACTCGACCTGAATGCGTTCTTGTGCGAGTTAATGGCATATTCCTTCCACCGGTCTCACTTACCTGGCCATATCTGTTGACACAGTTCTGATCTGAGGTGGTCAATAATCCGAGCTAACCCATGCCACTAGGTTAGTCATAATTGTTATGACTAAGCCAAGTCTAGTTTAATGAGACCTGAATCAATTCTCCCTAAGAAAAGATTAAGTCTGAGGTCTTCCACCATTGTAGATGTGCGGGCCCTTCCCGGGGTTGATTGTTCTCGGCTGGATACAGTGGCTCAGTTGCACCGGGAAGATGCAACCATGTCTATTAGGCATTGGATGCTATGGGCTGGAGGATGAGTTGGGCTCAATATTTCCGGATACGGTGAGAGACCCAATTAGGAACCCAGTCTATGCAAATGGTGGGTCTGACTTAACTAAGGAGTGGATCAATATTCCGGATACGGTGAGATTCATGAATTAGAGACCAAGTTTGGGTGCACCATGATTAGAGAATCATTGAACAAGAGTTGTTCACTCATTGGCTAACCCATCACCAATAACTGTTAGGTGAGGTGATGAGTCAGTTGGTGAGACCGCACCACCCACTAGAAATCATTCAATCGTGGAGATTTTCGCATCTCTACAGAGGGAGTGTAGGGATCCGAGAAAATAGTGGGAGCTAATTTGTTTAAAAATAAAATCCCTAAACAAATTGGTCAAGTCAAAATTACAGTATCTAACTAGAATCTTTGACTCTCTACAGGAAAATGTCTGCGTCCAACCCATTGGCACGTATCCTGGACACACATAGACTGACTGGACCCAATTATAAAGATTGGCTCAGGAACTACAAAATTATTTTGGGTTCAGAGAAGTTAACCACATGTTTTGGACCAGGACCCTCCCACCTTACCAGCCTCGTCCATCCACTGAACAGAGAGCGTCTCTGGAAAAATGGATTGACGAAAGATAATAAGGCCAGATATTACATGTTGGGCTCGATGTCTGATGAGCTCCAGCGCCAACATGAAGATATCGGGACTGCTCGCCAAATGTTGGCTCACCTGCAGGAGATGTTTGGTGAACAGAGTCGCGCAGCCAAATATCAAGTCACGAAATGACTTTTTAAGGCTAAGATGCGTGATGGGCAGTCAGTCCAAGATCACTGTCTGACAATGATCAAGGACATGGAAGAGCTTGAGAAGCTCGGTGTGAAGTTGGACTTGGATCTGCAGAACGATATTATTCTGCAATCCTTGACTGATGCATATGGGCAATTCATCATGAATTACCACATGCATAAACTTCAAAATTCCTTGGCCGAGTTAATGAATATGCTGGTTACCGCTGAGCTTTCTATGAAAGGTTCTAAAGGCTCAGTTCTTGCTATGGAACGGACTTCTTCCAAAAGAAAGTCTTATGGAAAGAAAAAGAAGTCTGTGAAAAAGCAAAAGGTGGAAGGATCAAAGAAGAAGAAGGCAGAACCGAAGAAGAAGGTCGATGGCAAAGGAAAGTGTTTCCATTGCAACAGCGACGGCCATTGGAAGCGGAACTGCCCTACTTACCTGGCCACCCTGAAGAACAAGAAGGAAGGTCCTTCTGGAGGTATGCTCGTTATTGAGTCTAACCTTACGGTTTCTTCTGCATCCAGTTGGGTGCTTGACTCTGGTTCTAGTGCTCATCTGTGCACTTCTATGCAGGGTCTTGAGGATAGCAGGAGGCTGAGGGATGGAGACATGATCCTACGCATCGGTAATGGAGCAAGAGTTGCTGCAGTAGCCGTGGGAACATACCCTCTTCGATTACCATCTGGTTTAGACTTAGTTTTTAAAAGACTGTTATTATGTGCCTGCAGCTAGCAGGAATTTGATTTCTGTTTCATGCTTAGCACAAGAAGGTTATGTGATCACCTTCTTTAAGGACCATTGTAACATTCTTTATGAAAGAAATAAAATTGCAAATGGTTTCCTTATTAATGGTCTTTATCAGCTACATATTGATGTACCTGTTTTAACTATCGAGCAAAACGTGAATGCCAAACGACCTAGGGATAGTCCAAACGACAGATATCTATGGCACCTGAGATTAGGTCATATAGCAGAAGATAGGATTAACAAATTGGAGAAAAATGGGCTATTGAGTCCATTGACTTTTGAGTCATATCCAACTTGTGAATCTTGTCTTCAAGGCAAAATGACTAAACTCCCTTTTGTTGGACATGGGGAGAGGGCCACAGATCTCCTTGCCCTAGTACATACTGATGTGTGCGGCCCATTTGATGTGCCGGCTAGAGGCAATTTTGTCTACTTCATTACCTTTACCGATGATCTGTCTAGGTATGGGTATGTGTATCTTATGAGACACAAGTCTGAAGCTTTTGAAAAGTTCAAAGAATTCAGACATGAAGTAGAAAAACAAACTGGAAAAACCCATTAAGGTTCTTCGATCAGATCGAGGAGGTGAATACCTTAGCCGGGAATTCCTAGACTATCTTAAGGAAAATGGCATAGTCTCTCAATGGACTCCACCAGGAACACCTCAACTCAACGGGGTTTCAGAACGGAGAAATCGGACTCTATTGGATATGGTTCGATCCATGATGAGCTTCACAGACCTCCCTGATTTTCTTTGGGGACATTCATTATTAACTTCAATTCTATCTACTGAATAGGGTTCCCTCTAAAACCGTTCCTACCACACCGTATGAGATATGGCACGGTAAGAAACCAAGTCTGAGTCATCTCAGAATTTGGGGTTGTCCGGCTCATGTCAAAAGACAACAAGCGGACAAGTTAGAGTTTAGGTCCTTTAGAGCTCGATTCATAGGATATCCTAAAGAGTCATTAGGATACTATTTCTACATTCCAGAAGACCACAATGTGATTGTGAGTCGACATGCCATCTTTCTTGAAAAATAGTTTATTCAAGATAGCGGCATTGGAAAGCAGATTAAGCTTGATGAGAAAGTCTCACAAGCAGAACGAGCTAAGGACCAAGTGGAACCAAATCAGGTTGAGCCAATAAGAACACTACCTCCTCCACCTCGTAGATCGGAAAGAGTTTTCCCGTCCCCCTGAAAGATACTTAGGTATTATTTCAGAGGATGTAGAGGAAATGTTCCTCATAGGTAATGGTGCTCATGGTGATGATCCCAAAACCTACAACGAGGCGATATCAGATATCGACTCCGAGAAATGGCTAGAGGCAATGAAGTCAGAAATTGACTCGATGCACTCAAACCAAGTCTGGACCTTGGTAGATCCACCAGAAGGTATAGTACCTATTGGGTGTAAATGGATCTTCAAGAGAAAGATTGGTGCAGATGGGAATGTGGAGACATTCAAGGCTAGACTAGTGGCAAAAGGTTATAGTCAACGCGAAGGCATTGACTATCAGGATACCTTTTCCCCAGTAGCTATGCTAAAATCCATCCGCACATTGCTTGCCTGTTGCAGCCTATTTCGATTATGAAATATGGCAAATGGACGTGAAAACGGCATTCCTAAATGGATATCTTGAGGAAGATATCTATATGGAACAGCCGCTAGGTTTCACATCCAGTGATACTGATCACAAGGTTTGCAAGCTGCAAAGGTCCATATATGGACTTAAGCAAGCATCTCGGAGCTGGAACACTCGTTTCAATGATGTGATCAAAAAGTTTGGTTTCATCAAAAATGAAGAGGAACCATGTGTTTTCAAAAAGGGTCAGTGGGAGCGCTGTTGTCTTCCTCGTATTGTACGTGGATGACATCCTCCTTATTGGGAATGATATTCCCATGTTGACATCAGTCAAGATGTGGTTGTCCAAGGAATTCTCCATGAAAGACCTAGGTGAAGCATCCTTTATTCTAGGAATTAAGGTCTATAGGGATAGACCGAATAGGATGCTAGGACTTTCACAGAAGATGTACATAGAGGAAGTACTAAAGAGGTTTAGTATGGAAAACTCTAAGAGGGGATTAATACCCTTCAGACATGGTATTCATCTTTCCAAGAAGATGTGCCCCAGCACACCTGAGGAAATAGAACGCATGAGCAAGATCCCTTATGCTTCTGCAATAGGGAGCCTCATGTATGCCATGCTATGTACACGACCTGATATAGCCCATGCTGTGAGTGTCACAAGCAGATATCAGTCAAATCCAGGTGAAGAACACTGGACTTCTGTGAAATGTATCCTTAAGTACTTGAGAAGAACTAAGGATATGATGTTGGTCTTTGGTAATGGAGAACTCCAAGTCCAGGGATACACAGACTCGGATTTCATGTCCGATATAGATGATCGAAAGTCGACATCTGGCAGAGGCTGTTCTGTACAAGAAGCTGGAAGAGTAATCCAAGCCCTTGCAAACGGTGATACCATCTCATCCGCGATTACCTTGAGAAAGGTTACGTTGAGGTCAAGAGAGTCAACTCCACAGATAATGTGGCAGACCCACTTACAAAGCCGTTGGGCCAGCAGAAGATCGAAGCCCACCTTGAGAAGATGGGACTTAGACTTGTAGCCAATTGGCTTTAGACAAGTGGGAGATTGTTAGATATATGTGCCCTAGAAGCCAGAATTGGCTGACACTTGTAATACACTTCTAGGGGCAAAATTTATAATTTTGACTATAATCAATAAAATGGGTTATTTTCTATCACATATGTGTATTTAGTGTCTGTGATACATCCTTTGAGTTAATGGTAATGATAATTCATATTTTCAAGAGTTGAAAATTTAAGACATGAATAATCATTATTAACTCATAAACATGCTCCCGACCATAGGATCATCACGAGGATGGTGATTGATCCGGAAGGTTGGTGTACAATCGCTTCTCTTTAGTAGATGAGTCTTGAGTCTACGGTGTGGAGACACCGGAGCGAGAGTACAGGTACTCGTTAGAGAACGAGGGCACTGAGCGTGACCACCTCGAGTAGTCATTAGGGAGTCTACCTTCTCGTCAATGACTGACTCGATGCTGCAGTAGTGTGTCTGGTTCTTTGACCTGAGATGCATCGGCAGTTCACCTTGAGGGTGTTATAGTTTGACTACACCATTACTCGGTCTCCTAGCCATATGGAACCCTGAGGTGTATGTTGGCTATAGCATGTTCATTGTAGGAACTGGATTGCATCAAGATGGAATCTATCTACCTCGGTGGTAGAGGAGCAGCCCTATGATGATCATGAGAATCAAGTCCAGAAGCCCATGGCCATGGCAGAGTGAAATAATAGAAAGAGTTTCTATTTAGATTTTCACATTGGACTCGAATCGAATGATTACATCATATGACAGAGACTAGGGTTTGACGAGTTCACCTTAACCCTAATCTGATCGGGGCTCAAGATAGAAGAACTTAATCACACAGGTAGCTGCACCAAGAGGTTCGCATTCAGCTCTGATGGGTTGCCACCATATACTGCTAGGTGTCACTGGTGGATTTTGGGAGCAATTAGAATGATTTAGATGATCGATCATTCTAGCTGTTCGAATCAGAAGAGTTCTGATCCATCGAAAGGAGTTTCGATGATGTCGATGATAGAGATCATGACATATCCCATTACCATACAGAACTGAACCTAACTGGGTCACACAAACAAGGGTTTGAATCTGGTGATCATCAATTGAACTGATCTAGTTCAATTGATCTGAATGAGATTCAATTAGGTTCAAGGAAATCGTGCTAGCACTCGATTGAACCTAACGTTCTTCTTTTACTATCATAAATAAGTTGTCCTGACTGAGCCAAAGGAGTTTGTGCTCAATCAGAGGCCTTCATATGGTCTGACTGGAGGTTGTCCAAGTCAGAAAAGGTTGTCTTATTTTGTAAGACATTACCTGCCATTTTTGGTCACCTGCCATTTCTTGTTCTTTGACTTTGGTCAAAAGTCTACCTTTGACTGGTCAAACGTTGACCATTGACACTTTGACTTTTGACCACATGTCATGCACCTATTGGAGAGCTGGTGGGGGCCTGTCCCCCTGCCAGAACCTGGCAAGGAGAAGGGCGCACGCCAAGGGTGGCGTGAGCCCAAGTTGGAGGCGCCTAGGAGTCCTTGTTGGACAAGGACTCCATCTCCCTTTTGGATTCCAATTAGAGTTCTACTAAGAATCCAAGTTTGACTGGTCTTAGGCACCCTCTAAGGAGGAATCCAGGGGTCTCTATTCCAACCAATCAGATTTAGATCTGATTTCACAAAGGGTTGTGATTGGTTGGGAGGAAGAGGAGTTGGATCACAGCTTAGGTCTATAAATAAGACCCTGCGCCCAACCCTAATTCCAATTAAGCAATTGAAAGAGATTTCCCACGCCCCAAGGCTGCCTCTCCCCTCCTTCTCCATGCCATACTCTCTTCTCCCCTTGCTCTCCACGTCCAAAAGTGTTTTGGACTTGGTTGGTGCGATTCAGATCAAAGGAAAGGCGATCAAAAGCAAGAAGGCTGCGCTGCTGCAAAAGGACGACTGCAGATCTTCAAAAGAGTTTTGAAGATCCTCCAGATCAGATCCAGATCTGATTTTTGGAGGTGTGATAGAGAAGAAGAGGATCTCTCCAGATCCAACCCGAGTGGATACCGGTAGAGGCCAGGCGCTTGCGTGGCTAAGATCCAGAACCTTCCGCTGCAATCAGGATCATCTACAGGGTAATAGGATTACCCAAATCAGGTAAATTAAATTTGATTTAATTTATCTTATTTTATTTTATTTATTAAAATAATAAGAATCAGATCTGAAACATATCAAGATCTGATTGAGATCAAGAGAAAAAAATTTTTGAAATATATCTCTTGATCTAATCAGATCTGGAACGAACCTGGACCGGGAAATCAGGATTCCTTCAGAAGAGGTAGAAAGAGAAGGTATTTGTGAGATAAAAAAAATTTGATTTTTTTCGACAATAAGACATCGATCGGAGCTTCTTTTTTTCACCATTCTCCACAAGAGCAATGTAATCATTTACAATCAAACACCTAATTTCTCTATGCTTTATTTTTCATTATTTGAATTTTTTTCATGAATAATTTTATTTACTAATCTAAGGTTAGCACTCTTTGATCAATATTCAGTGTGATTATTTTTAAATTTTATCAGAAGGAGTTTATAAATCTGATATTAATGCTTTTAGATATTACTCATCTTCTAATTGATCTGATGAAATGAGATGTTACGGACCAAGTAATCTATGTTATGCTTCTTGATTAATACCTTGTTATGAATAATTGAATTCATTCATGCAGAATTTTAGTGGCTTTGGACACAGCGTATTTTAATTAAGGTTTTTAAAATTAATGCATTATATTTATTTAATTACACCTGACAAAGGTAATTAATAAATATAATAGTTTTGCTATGCTGACAAAGGATAGAATAATAGGGCTCACCGTCAACTAAATAAAATTAATCAAAATCTGATATATTGTTTGACTGAGTTGGTGAACGATTGTTTAGTAAACATTGCTCTATTTAAAACCTAATAATTCACTCTCCTATTTTTAAAAAATTTAATTATTCTTTTATTTTGTTCTTTATTTTTTATTCTCATAAATGATCTCTAAATAAAAGCATAGAAAGAGCTTTCATACTATTTTCCAATCTCTAGGGACGATACTCTCTCATTCCTTATTATTATCGACTGGTACATTTGCAAAGCTATAATTAGCAGCATATAAGGCTCTCTGCCAACAAAATGGAGTGCTCAGGAAGATCAGTAGAGTTCTGGGAAGAAAGAGAGCTTAGAGAAAATATATCTGAAGGGTCCTTTTATAGATGGAGTCTGGAGCAGACTGATAGTGACAACCATAATTGTCCGATCGTGGGTTGCTTGGGGCCACGTAAAATTTATTATGGAGAGAGGAGTTTCCCATAGTAGACTAATAATGACAGTCATAACCATCCGATAGTGGACCGCTCGAGGTCACATGGAGTTTATTATGGAGAGAGGTATCCATTGTTGTGATGTGCCTATTCATTGAGATTTAATAGTCGAAGTCCGAAGAAAGCAGGCGTTGGTTAGTGAAGAGCTTTGAGATATATCAATTTCAAAGAAGTTCGGACTCCTAAAGGAAATATGGCTAGAGAAGATCACTCGGGAGGAATACTACTTAAAATTTGAAAGTAATCCATCGAAGGAATCCGAATGGAGTTCGACTGATGGAGAAATCCAGAAGAAGTTCGACTGATGGAGAAGTTCGGCTGAAAGAGAAGTATGGAAGGAGTTTGGCTCCTATAGGAATTTAATTGAAGGAGAAGTTCGGAAGGAGTTCGGTTGCTGGAGAAATTTGACTAAAGGAGAAGTTCAAAAAGAGTTCGGCTCCTGGAGGAATCCAATTAAAGGAGAAGTCCGGAAGGAGTTCGGCTCCTAAAGAAATCTGACTGAAGAAAAAGTCTAAAAGAAGTTCGACTACTAGAGGAATCCAACTGAATGAGAAGTTTGGAAGGAGTTCTACTACTGAAGAATTTTCGATCGAAGCTCTTCTATGATTACCAATTACATTAGGCTAGGCATCAGATTGGACTTCAGCGGGAGCGGGGTTTATCCCCAACAACAACTATAAAATAATAGATCAGATTTGTTACCTGAGAAAGTTAGATATTCTAACTTACTGATCTGAGCTTGAGGATGAAGTCATGATCTGCACATGCGTCTGGCCTCTAGGAGTCATCCACACGAGCCCATGAACACGATCAGAGATCCTGATGTAGGAAATCAGCACAGTATGCTAGCATTGAGCTGATCTCTCTTCGACGGTCGATCCAATGCTTTCTTCTTTGAAACTTGGACACTCCAAAATACCAAAAGAAAAGAAGAAGATTTGTGATGCTGAGACACCTCTCAAAAGCTCACAAAAAGGAGGAAGAGATCTGGAACAAAAACCTTAGAAGAAGACCCTCTTCTTCTTCTTTATTCTTTTTCTAGACATCCTAATTTATGATTTTAATATCTCCATGATCCAAATGATATTTTCTTTGATTTCTCTACACCAAAGATATCTTCAAATTTTTATAATCCACAAAAATTTTAGCAAAAAATTTTCTTTAAATAAAAAGATATTCAAAATCTAAGTTAGGTCAAAAACCTAGACTAGGAAGGACCAAATAAGGAAAGTTGTTGGGGCGCCCAAGAGTTGGGTGCCCCATCTTTTTTTTTGCTATGGACTAGCAAGGGAGAATGAAAATAAACCCCAAAAAAATGTGTGAGAGAAAGAGAGAAATAAGGGAGCTGGCGGCATGAAGGGAAGGAGAACTTTTAGTTGACTAGGAATTTTATCTCATAGAATCCTAAGCGAAATCAACTTCCCCTTTTGACTTGGTCATGCAACAAACTTCCACATGAGAAATAGAACAGAGAAGGGGGCATGAGAAGCCTTTGGGAATGGAGAATTTTATGTAAAAACATAAAGAGAAAGGGGAGTGGTGTGAGGATTAGGTGGCGCAAGGAATAGGGAGTCCTAGTCACACTAGGACTCCTATTTTGATCTGGTCAAACAAGGTCTTATAACCAAATAAAAATAAGAGTAATCCAACCCAATTAAATAAGGCCCTAATCTATTTAAGAACTTATTTAAATTAAATTAAATTTTAATTTATTTTCTAATCAAATTAGAAAATTGGGTTGATCCAAGTCCTAATTAGACTAGGACTAGTTCTTTCTTACACTTGGCTTATCCAATAAACCAATTAGATTTGATCCAATTAAGTCCAAACCAAATATAATTAAATCATATTTAATTAGACTTAATCTTAGTCTACTGGCTTAATTAAATTAAGTCAATTAGCATTCAAATTACTAATCGATCCTCCTGTAATACTTGCACTAGGTCAAACATCAACCATATTGATCGTTTAACCCTAAAATGATTCTAAATTGCTGATCAACCATCCGATCGGAACGTGAACTCTAATGTGTGTGACCTCATAGGTCCGAACTTAAGCCAGTAGCATAGAAATAAATTTTTATGTCAATCGAAGTGACCATCTAGTAATGATACCCGACGGTTGGATAAGTCGAAGATGTAGAACACCATCCTTAGAACCCATGCAGATATAGTTTCTATATAATTCATCCCCTTGACCATAATGCTCATAGGACATCTTTGAGTTTAACTATCAACTCTAATCTGGTTGTCCACATTGTATTTCAAAATATCAAATCCATCTGATGGATTATCTTGACCAAGGTTTTGCTATATTAAAATATAGTGGTACATTCTTCTCCAACTCTTGGAGTGATCAATTCCATCTTGATCACGCTCCAACTTCACAAGTACTTGACTGTGTCCAAAAGCCTTTCGTTGTTGAATTAGAAATTCAGTTAGTTCGGTACCAAAGCATAGTAAGTTGCTTGCAAGTCACTGAGGTGATCTCAGGTCTAAGGGATACTTATACCTATATCCCATCAGAGATATTCTCGACAGCAAAATGTTCTGGAGTTGGTCATATTCAATGACGATATACTAATACATCTCACATGTATGCCATACCAGTGTCTCCACACTCCTTAGTTAAGAGGATAACCAAGCTATATGGTATATAATGACCTATGCTAGATAAATGCTGTCATCCTAATTAACAGCCTATCATTTGATCGTAAATAAATTTAAGGACTAATTAATAAATCCTCTCTTTATCGAAACTAAATAGTCCTATGGACTTCATCACAACAATGGAGTTCATTAGAAGATATAAACTTGTGATGAAAAAGATGCCAAAAAAAATTTATTAATTAATAAATCAATTACAATATCTCAACCGTCAATAGGCTGATGATTCGCTTTGGGACACAATTTCCAACAACTTTCACTTATCCTAAAGCCACTCGACACAATATCTAATACCCATCTTCGACTTATAGTTGTCGAACTCCTTGATTGCCAGGGCTTTAGTGAAGGGATCAGCTAGATTTTTCTTTCCGTCGATCTTCTGAAGGTCGACGTCACCACGATCCATGATCTCACGAACCAAATGAAAGCGGCATACAATGTGCTTTGTCCGCTGGTGTGCCTTCGATTCCTTTGCTTGAGCTATGGCGCCAGTGCTTTCGCAGTAGAGTAGGACTGGACCACCAATGGAGGGTGCTACTTCGAGCTCGGTGATGAACTTTCTCAGTCACATAGCTTTTTTTGCTACATCTGATGCTGCCATGTACTCTGCTTCACAAACAGAGTCAGCCACTATATGCTACTTGGAACTTTTTTAGTAGATGGCTCCACCATTTAGAGTAAAGATATACCCCGATATACTTTTACTATCATCATGGTTAGATTGAAAGCAGGAGTCTGTAAATCCCATAAGTTTCAGATCTGACTCACCATAAACTAACCATTGGTCCTTAGTATTTCTCAAATACTTAAGGATGGTTTTAATCACCTTCCAGTGATTTTATTCAAGTCAGATTGGTATCTACTCACTACTCCTAATGAGTATGCCATGTCTGGTCTCGTACATGTCATTGCATACATAATAGACCCCACTGCCAAAGCATATGAAATTCTACTTATACAGTCTCTCTCTTCAGGAGTTGTTAGACAATCCTTCTTAGAGAGAAAAATTTCTTGGCCTATCAGGAGATAGCCTATTTCGGAATTCTCCATGCTGAACCTCTTTAGCATAGTTTCTACGTACGTGGACTGGGATATACCAAGCATTCTTTTAGATCAATCCCTATATATCTTCATCCCTAGGACGTAGGATGCTTCACCCAAGTCCTTCATGGGGAACTGTGATGACAACTAGACTTTTATTCCTTGTAGTACGGGGATGTCATTCTCGATTAAGAAAATATCATCTACGTACAAAACAAGGAATACCATTGCTGGACCATTTGCCCATTTGTAAATGTCGGATTCTTCTCTATTCTTAATGAAGCCATAAGTTTTGATCACTTTATCAAAACATATATTCCAACTCTAAGATGCTTACCTTAATCCATAAATAGATCTCTAAAACCTCCTTGGACTCATCTGTGGATGTGAACCCCTCAGGTTATATCATATATACCTCTTTGGTTAGCTCTCCATTTAGAAAATCCATCTTCACATCCATCTGCCAGATCTCATAGTCCAAGTGGGCAGCTATTGCAAGCATTATCCGAATGAATTTGAGCATTGCCACTGTGGAGAATGTCTTGTCATAGTCAATACCATAATGTTGACAACACCTTTTGATAACCAAACGAGCTTTATAGGTCTCCACCTTTCTGTCTGTGCCTCTTTTAAATATCCATTTACACCCAATGGGTTTAACCTCTTCAGGTGAGTCAACTAATGTTCATACATCATTGACCTTCATGGAATCCATTCCGAATCTCATGGCTTCTAGCCATTTCTCAGAGTCGGATCTCTGCATCACATCCATATAAGTGATCGGGTCCTCATCATTCTCATCGAGTTCGATGAGATCACCATCCTGGACCAAGAATCCATAGTATCTATCTGGATGGTGCGGTACTCTATTGGATCGCCTTAATGGTGAGGGTTCACTAAGCTTCGGATCTGATCTGATCAAATCTGATTTAGGTTCAATATTCTGTGTCGAACTTTCTACTTGTTGAACTTCATCAAGTTCAACCTTAGAGGCAACAGTTCCTTCACTAAGGAACTTCTTTTCCGAAAAGGTTGTCCTAAGGCTGATGAATACCTTTTGTTCATCAGCATGGTAGAAATAGTATCCTTTGGTCTCTTTTAGGTACCTTATAAATGTGCACTTGTCAAACCTAGGTCTAAGTTTATCTGTAATTAACCGTTTGACATAAGCCGAGCACCCCCAGACCCTGAGGTGTGAAAGTGCTGGCTTACGTCCTATCCATATCTCATATAGAGTTTTAACCACAGATTTACTTGGAACCCTGTTTAAAAGATAGCAAGCTGATTCGAGTGCATATCCCCAGAGGAATATCGATAAGATAGCAAAATCCATCATGGATCAGACCATGTCTAACAGAGTCTGATTCCTTCTTTTAGATACACCATTATGCTATGGTGTTCTTGAAGGAGTCCATTAGGAGAGAATTCTATTTTTTTTTAGATATGTGAGAAACTCACCAGAAAGATATTCCCCTCGATCAAATCGAAGAGTTTTAACATTCTTTTCAGTTTATTTTTCTACTTCACTTCGGAATCATTTGAACATTTCAAACGAATCCGACTTATGTTTCATCAGATAGACATATCCAAATCTAGATAGATCATCTATGAAAGTGATGAAGTAGACATATCCACCTTTGGCACTAATACTCATTGGTCCACATGCATCAGTATGTACTAGTCCTAAGAGTTCAATAGCTCTCTCATCTTTTTCAGTAAAAGATGAGTTAGTCATTTTACTAAGAAGATAGGATTCATAGGTTGAAAGCGATTCACAATCACTAAGTTCGAGGATACCCTCTTGAGCCAACCTACTCATCCTGTTCTTATTTATATGACCCAGCCTTCAGTCCCATAAATAGATATATATCACATTATCTAATCTAGGATGTTTGCTAGTTGAATAGACTACATTAATAGGTTGTGATAACATATATATATACCATTATTTAATTATCCATAGAAAGTAGTAACATCATTCATAATGACATTACAAACTCGTTTCTTTATTGAAATTTCATAATTGTTCATGACCAAAAGGCCTATAGAAATGATATTTAAAAAGAAACTAGGATAGAAATGACAATCACTAAGAACAACGGTATGAGATTCAAATATAACTTTCAAAATTCTTAAAGCTAGAACTGGAACTAGTCTTCCACCTCCAACGTTCAAGAATCTCTCATCTTGCTCGAATCTTCTACTGACCTGCAACCCCTGCAATGAATTGCAAATATGATAAGAACTTTCGATATCCAATACCCAGTTAGTAATATCACACATAAAGAAATTACAAGGAGTTATCATATAAATACCTTTCCCAGCAATAGCTTGCTTCTTCCTCTACCTATTCGAATCCAGGGAGGCAATATACTGAGGACAGTTCTTCTTCCAGTGCCTTCGCTTCTCACAGAAGAAGCATTCGGCTTGACTCTTATAGGGCTTGGTTTTTTGGATCTGAGCCTGCATAGATGTCCTAGCCTGAACATGCATTTTCTTGGCTTTCTTCTTCTTATTCTTTTTCTCTTTTCTAAAGGATCAAGAATGAGAAGACGAACCTCCCACTAAGTTCATCGACTCTTTATGGAGCTGGTGATCCTTCTTAAAGCTCTAAAGTAATCTCAGTAACCTGTGGTAGTCAACTTCAGGCTTTGATATTCTATAATGTGTAAGGAATGGGAGATAAGACTTGGGCAGCGAGTTCAGTATTTCATCTTTCTCAGGTTGTTTGTCCAAGGAAAAGCCAAGCTTGTTCAAGCACTCTATCAGCTCGATCATGTACAATACATGATCAATGATAGAAGCTCCATCCCGCATTTTGGTGTTGAAGATGGCACAACTAGTCTTGTGCCTCTCAACATCATCGAGTGTGCCAAAAGAATCCTCCAATACTTAGAGCATTTCATTTGGCTGAGCTGTCTCAAGACTATTATTGAACTCGTCACTTATCATAGCTAGCATAACACAGTGCACCATGGTTCAGTCACTAAGCCACTTTTGATAAGTGTCTCTAACTATTCCACATGCATTGGCAGCTGGCTCATCAGGTATAGGATCCATCAGCACATATAGGATCCATTCATGCACTAGGACAATCTTCAACTTTTGGTACCAGCTATCAAAGTTGGGTCCCATCAACTTATCATTGTCCAATAATGATCGGAGCGATAGAAAAGTGACCATATCTGCACAAAGGAAAAACATAACCTAATTGGTAATTAATTTATTAAACCTAGATATTTAGATTTTAATCAAAAGGGTCTTCTACTATTTTATTCGAATTGATAGTCTCTACCTCCAATTCGAGGAATTATCCTAATTCCTTAGTGGGTACTAAAATTCACATAGACTATACACAAGCCCAAATTTGGTTGGCCCATCCATGTACATCTAAGGATAGATTCATAATCAATTATTTTTCCAAATAATTTCTAGTAATTAAATTTTGCCCCAAGCCCTGATCAGTTGGCTTTGGCCTTCTCAGAAAAGGATTCAGTTAGGTCCAACCATTAACATGACCATACTTGGCCCAACCAACCAATGAATGATCAGGCCCAACTTTGGTTGGCCCACCTGACCACCATTTAGAAAGATGTATCCAAGAGATCATATAATGAATGATAATTTCATCAACCAATAAGCACCAGGCCATTGGGCCTCTAATGATTATCCAAATGATGGATCCATTATCATCCACTTTAATGGAAGGCTATGATCTAGTTATCATATAACTATTTTATTTTAAAAATCTAATAATTTTAAAAAATTTATTTATAGAAGTGAGTAGGTCAGATTAACCAGCTTGTCATGATCCTCCCACTGACTTCACCAAGTCAGCTTAAGGGAGACCACTAACAGGCTAGTCTAGAAGCACCTAAATCAGTCATACTGATTTATCTAGCTGACATGGGTCAACTTAAATTATCAAGTGATCTGATCAAAACTCAATCTCACCAAGAAGGCTAGATAAGTGAGATCGATGGAAGGATCTACCAAAGCTTGTCTTAGACACCATCAAAAATGGCCAGATAAGTGGGCTGCCAATTAAAAACCATCGATCGTATGTGCCAAACTTACCTTAGACACCAACTAGTTTAATTAGTCTTGATTAGATCAACCTAATAGATTGAGCTAGATCTCCTAGCCAAGAATCAAGTCTATTTGGTCTAGTTAAAGACATGGACTTGACCAACTACAACTACTGTAATTGATCTAGAGAATTCTTGACCTAATCTAAGACAACAATTGATTAGATTTAGTCAATTCTCTAATTAAATCCATTCTTTAATCTAACCTTAGGTCTAACCCAATTAATGGATCTAATCCCCACTAACCCATTAACCCAATGTGTTATGATTCGTATCAAACAACTTCTTAATTCTTAATTAAGTTTTGAACCGAGGGTTAGGATTTAGCTTTTCAAAAATAATTTTCATATTTATAAAATATTTTTACAACATGATTCTATCAACCAAGTTGCATGTTTGATTCATAATCAATATGCAAGTAAAATAAACATAAAACTACTTTAGATCTAATCTAAATAGATTCATGTAATTGAAATAATTTCAATAATAATCAATCATAAATATTCCAAGATCTAACATATTTATGATGATTAAAATTAGATTAAAATATTTTTAATCAGATCATAAAATTTTTTAGACCTAACCTAAAATTTTATGATCAATATTTTAGATCAGCATGTACTAGGACAATCTATCCATTGTAAGGGATAAACCTTATAGCAGGACAACCTTATGGCAGTCCATGCAATTTAAAATATTTTATTTTTAGATGTAAAACTATTTTAAATCTATTAAATCATAAATAAAATTAGATCAAATCTAATAAATTTATGATTAAAGTCAGATCATCATGAACTAGGATAATCTTTTCACTGTAAAGGATAAACCTTACAGCAGGACAACCATATGGCAGTTCGTGAGATCTAAATTTTTTAATTTTAGATTTAATAATTAGATTATAAATTAGATCTAATCTAAAAAAATAATCTAAATATATACAAAAATCATATAATAAGAACCTAGGCTCTGATATCAATTGTAGGAACCAGATCTAGGATTTTAGGATTAGATCTTGAAATTTTTTCAAGATCAGGCAGTGAAAGATTAAAATCAATCAAAATTAATCTAAAATACCCTATATCTAAGATCTTATTATATGATTATTTCATGTTATTTAAATCAAAAATTAAAAATTAAATAAGAAAGAAAAGGTTGATCATATCAACCAAGATCTATATTACATCTAATGCAGCTATAAAATAATAGATCAGATCTATTATCTGAGCAAGTTAGATGTTCTAACTTGTTGATCCAGATTTGAGGATGAAGTCACAAGCCGCACACGCATCCGGCTTTTAGGAGTCGTCCACATGAGCCCACGAACACGATCAGAGATCCTGATGTAGAAAATCAGCATAGTATGCTAGCACTGTGCTAATCTCTTTTCGACGATCGATCCGATGCTTTCTTCTTCAAAATTTGGATACTCTAAAATATCAAAAGAAAAGAAAAATATTTGTGATGTTGAGACACCTCTCAAAAGTTCACAAAAAAAGGAGGAAGAGATCTAGAACAAAAACCTAGTAGAAGACCCTCTTCTTCTTCTTTGTTCTTTTTCTAGACACTCTAATTTATGTTTTTAATATCTCCATGACCTAGATAAATTTTTATCTAATCTCAAATGTCTACAATCTATGAAAATTTTAGTAAAAAATTCTCTTTAAAAAAAGTGATATGCAGAGTTTAAGTTAGGTTAAAAACCTAGACTAGGAAGGACCAAATAAGGGAAGTTGTTGGGGCGCCCAACTCTTGGGTGCCCCACCATTTTTTTCTGCCATGGACCAGCAAGGGAGGATGCAAATAAACCCAAAATAAAATATGAGAGAGAGAAAGAGAGAAATAAGGGAGGTGGCAGCATGAAGGGAAGGAGGACTTTTAGTTGACTAGGAATTCTATCTCACAGAATCCTAACCGAAATCAACTTCTCCTTTTGACTTGGTCATGCAACAAACTTCCATATGAAAAATAGAAGAGAGAAAGGGGGTGTGAGAAGCCTTTGAGCATGGAGAATTTCACATAAAAATATAAAGAGAAAGGGGTGGGGCATGAGGATTAGGTGGCATAAGGAATAAGGAGTCCTAGTCATACTAAGACTCTTATTTTGATATGATCAAATAAGGTCTTATAACCAAATAAAAATAAGAGTAATCCAACCCAATTAAATAAGGCCCTAACTTATTTAAAAACTTATTTAAATTAGATTAAATTAAATTTAATTCTGATTTATCTTCTAATTAAATTAGAAAATTGGGTTGACCCAAGTCCTAGTCAGATTAGGACTAGTTCTTTCTTGCACTTGGCTTATCCAATAAATCAATTAAATTTAATTCAATCAAGCTCAAACTAAATCTAATTAAATTATATTTAATTAGACTTAATCTTAGCCTACTGGTTTAATTAAATTAAGCTAATTAAAAATTAAATTACTAATCAATCCTCCTGTAATACTTGCACTAGATCAAACATCAATCGTATTGATCGTTTAACCCTAAAACGATTCTAAATTGCTGATCAACCATCCGATCGAAATGTGAACTCTAATGTGTGTGATCTCATAAGTCTAAACCTAAGTCAGTAGCATAAAAATAAATTTTTATATCAATCAAAGTGATCATTTAGTAATGATATCCGATGGTCGGATAGGTCGAAGGTGTAGAACACCATCCTTAGAACCCATGCAAATATAGTTTTCATATAATTCATCCCCTTAACCATAATGCTCGTAGAACACCTCAGAGTTCAACTATTTACTTTGCTCAGATTGTCCATATTATATTTCAAAATATCAAATCCATCTGATGGATTATCCTGGCCAAGATTTTGCTATATTAAAATATAGTGATACATTCTTCTCCAACTCTTCGAGTGGTCAATTTCATCTTGATCACACTCCAACTTTGCAAGTACTTGACTATGCTCAGAAGCCTTTCATTGCTAAATTAGAAATTCAGTTAGTCCGGTACCAAAGCACAGTGAGTTGCTTGCAAGTCACTAAGGTGATCTCAGATCTAAGGGATATTTACACCTATATCCCATCAGAGACATTCTCAATAGCAGAATGCTCTGGAGTTAGTTACGTTCAATGATGATGTACCCATACATCTCATCTGTATGCCATACCAGTGTCTCCATACTTCTTGGTTAAGAGAATAACCAACCTATATGGCATATAGCGACCTATGCTTGATAGACACTGTCATCCTAATTAATAGCCTATCATTTGGTCGTGAATAAATTTAAGGATTAATTGATAAATTCTCTCTTTATTGAAACTAAATAGTCCTAAGGACTTCATCACAATAATGAAGTTCATTAGAAGATTAAATTTGTGATGAAAAAAATGCTAAAAAAAATTTTATTAATTAATAAATCAATTATAATATCTTAACCGTCAACAGGCTGATGATTGACTTTGGGACATAATTTTCAATAGGAAGAATTGACACATTCTAGTGAACCAACAAAACTAGATTTAATAAGATCAAATCTAGAGCCCGTTGAAGAGGCACCAAGAAGATCTGGTAGAGTACTGCATCAGCCAGATAGATACTATGGTTTTTTGGTCTGAGATAGTGATCCTGTCGAACTTGATCAGAACGATGAGAATCCGATCTCCTATATGAATGCCATGCAGAGGATCGACTCTAATAAGTAGTTGGAAGCCATGAAGTCCGAAATGGAGTCTATGAAGGTCAACAATATATGGACACTGATTGATCCATCTAAAGGAGTAAAATCCATTAGGTGTAAGTGGATTTTCAAAAAAAAGGGATGCAGATGGAAAGGTGGAGACCTATAAAGCCCATCTGGTTACTAAGCAATATCGTTAGCATTATGGTATTGACCATGACAAGATATTTTCCTAGTGGCAATGCTCAAATCCATTCAGATCATGCTTGTGATAATAGTATACCTAGACTATGAGATCTGGCAAATAGATGTGAAGATGGCTTTCCTTAATGGAGAGCTGGATGAAGAGGTGTATATAATATAGCCTGAGGAGTTCACATCCACAGACGAGTCTAAGGTGTATAGGCTTCAAAGATCCATCTATGGATTGAAGCAGGCATCTCAGAGTTGAAACATGCATTTTGATAAGATGATCAGAATGTATAGCTTCGTTAAGAATGGAGAGGACCCTACATGTATAAATAGACTAACGGTTCTATAGTACTATTTCTTGTACTGTATGTCGATGACATTCTCTTAATCGGGAATGACATCCCTACTCTATAGGGAATAAAGGTTTGGCTATCATCGTAATTCTCTATGAAAGACTTGGAAGAAGCTTCCTACATTCTGGGGATGAATATCTATAGAGATGGATCTAAAAGATTGCTTAGTTTGTCCTAGTCCACGTACATCGATACCATGCTGAAGCAGTTCAGCATGGCAAATTTCAAGAAGGGCCATCTCCTGATAGGCCATGAAATTTTTCTCTCAAAGTGGGATTATCCGACAACTCCTCAAGAGAGAGTGTATGAGTAGAATACCATATGCTTCGGTAATAGATTCTATTATATATGCCATGACATGTACGAGATCAGATGTAGCATACTCATTAAGAATAGTGAGTAGATATCAGTCTGATCTAGGTGAGAATCACTGAAAGGTTGTGAAGATAATTCTAAAGTATTTAAGAAATACCAAGGATCAATGGCTCATCTGTGGAGATACTAACTTAAAACTTATGAGATACACTGATTTCAGTTTTCAATCAGATCATGATAATAGTAAGAGTACATTAGGTTATGTATTTATCCTAAATGGAGGAGTGGTCTATTAGAAGAGTTTCAAGCAGCACACTATGGTTGATTCTATAAACAACGTGGAGTATGTTGCGACATCCGATGCTGTGAAAAAAGTTGTGTGGCTATGAAAGTTAATCGACGAGCTAGAAGTTGCACCCTCCTTAGATGGTCTGATTCTATTATACTGTAATAGCACTAGAGTCATAGCTCAAGCGAAGAAGCCAAAGGCATATCAATGCACAAAGCACATTCTGCATCGCTACCATCTTGTACGAGAGATCATCGAATGAGATGACGTCGAGCTTCAGAAGATTGATGGAAAGGAGAACATGGCCAACCCCTTTACAAAAGCTCTCAAAATCAAAGAGTTCGACAATCACAAATGAAAGATGGATATACGATACTATTTTGAGTAGCTTTAGTCTATGTGGGAGTTGTTGGAAAATATATCTTAAAGTCAATCATCTAGATTATAGATGGTTGAACTAAATATAATTTATACTTAAATTTTAAATAAATAAAATTATTATTTTCGCATTTCATCATTCTTGTGTATCTTTCTATAATAAACTCTTTTGTGATGAAGTCCTAAGGACTATTTAGACTCGACAAACAAGGATTTGTCGTTTAGTCCTTAAACTAATTTGCGACCAAATGATTCGTTATTACCTAGGATAGCAACGTATCAAGTGTAGGTCATTGTGTACCATAAGTGTTGGTTATCCTTTTAACCAAGAAGTATGGAGATACTGTTATGGCATGCAGGTGAAGTGTAGGGGTACATTTCACTAAACTTGATCCAACTGCATAGCTCTCTGCTGTCAAAAGTTGCTTGCGATGAATATAGATATAAGTGTCCCTTAGACCTGAGATCACCATGGTGACTTGCAAGCAACTCATTTCACTTAGGTACCAGACTATCTGAATTTTTAATTCAATGATGGAAGGCTACCGAGTGTAGTCCAGTACTTATGAAGTCAATGTATGAGTCAAGATGGGATTGACCTCTTCAAGTGTTGGAGCAGATGCATCACTATATTTCAATTTAGCAAAACATCTACTGGGATGGTCCATGTGATGAACACTGAATTTTAAAATACACTATGGACGAATTTTAGGATTGGCAGTAAATCCTAGATCATCTTTCGAGCATTGAGGTCAAGGGGATGAATTATATGGTAACTATATGCCATAGGTTCATCATTATTGCGCTATGATTTTTTGATCTATCCGGACGTCGGGTATCATTGCTAAATAGTTACATCGATTGGTACAGAAAATTAGTTCTTATGCTATCGACTTAGGATTCGAACCTATGGGGTCATATATAATAGGAGTTCCTACCTAATCTGATGACTGATCAAGAGTCTTGATGACCTGGGACTCTATGGTTAAGAGTCCCATTGGACTAAGACTCAGTGATTAAGAGTCCCACTGGACTAACACTCTGTGATTAATGAAGGAAAATCCTAATTTTCCGATCCAGGTTCATTCAGATCTGATCAGATCAAGAGATATATTTCAAAAAATTTTTTCTTTGATCTATATCAGATCTGGGATGTTTCAGATCTGATTCATATTATTTTAATAAATAAAATAAAATAAGAATAAATTAAATTTAATTTAATTTACCTGATTTGGGTAATTCAATTACCCGTTGTTGATCCTATATGCAGCGAAAGGTTCTGGATCTAGCCACGCAAGCACCTAGCCTCTATCGATATCCACTCAGGCTGGATCTGGAGATCCTCTTCTTCTCTATCACATCTCCAAAAATCAGATCTGGATCTGATCTAGAGGATCTTCAAAACTCCTTTTGAAGATCAGAAGTCATCCTTTGCAGCAATGCAGCCTTCTTGCTTTTGATTGCCTTTCTTTGATCTGGATCGCACCAACCAAGCTCCAAAACTATTTTGGACGTGTAGAGGAGAGGGAGAAGAATCTTTGGCATGGAGGAGGAGAGGAGAAAAGGTCTTCGGGTGTATGGAAACTCTTAGCCTCTTTGAGTTGGGTACAGGGTCTTATTTATAGACTAACTGTGATCCAACTCCTCTTCTTCCCAACCAATCACAACCCTTTGTGAAATCAGATCTAAATCTGATTGGTGGGAATAGAGTCCCCTGGATTCTTCCTTAGAGGGTGCCTAAGACCAGTCAAAGTTGGTTCTTAGAAGAACTCTAATTGGAATCCAAAAAAGAGATGGAGTCCTTATCCAACAAGGACTCCTAGGCGCCTCCAGCTTGGGTACATGCCTAGGGTGGTGTGCACCCTCCTCCTTGCCAGGTTCTGGCAGGAGGACAGGCCCCCACCAGCTCTCCAATAGGTGCATGACATATGGTCAAAAGTCAAAATGTCAATAGTCAACATTTGACCAGTCAAAGGTAGACTTTTGACCAAAGTCAAAGAACAAGAAATGGCAGGTAATGTCTTACAAAATAAGACAACCTTTTCTGACTTGGACAACCTCCAGTCAGACCATATGAAGGCCTCTAATTGAGCACAAACTCCTTTAGCTCGGATAGGACAACTTATTTATGATAGTAAAAGAAGAACGTTAGGTTCAATCGAGTGCTAGCACGATTTCCTTGAACCTAATTGAATCTCATTCAGATCAATTGAACTGGATCAGTTCAATTGATGATCATTAGATTCAAACCCTTGTTTGTGTGACCCAGTTAGGGTTAGTTCTGTATGGTAATGGGATATGTCATGATCTCTATCATTGACATCATCAAAACTCCTTTCGATGGATCAGAACTCTTCTGATTCAAACAGCTAGAATGATCGATCATCTAAATCATTCTAATTGCTCCCAAAATCCACCAGTGACACCTAGCAGTATATGGTGGCAACCCATCAGAGCTGAATGCGAATCTCTTGGTGCAGCTACCTGTGTGATTAAGTTCTTCTATCTTGAGCCCCTGATCAGATTAGGGTTAAGGTAAACTCGTCAAACCCTAGTCTCTATCATATGATGTAATCATTCGATTCAAGTCCGATGTGAAAATCTAAATAGAAACTCTTTCTATTATTTCACTCTACCATGGCCATGGATTTCTGGACTTGATTCTCATGATTATCATAGGGCTGCTCCTCTACCACCGAGGTAGATAGATTCCATCTTGATGCCATCTAGTTCCTACAATGAACATGCTATAGCCAACATACACCTCAGGGTTCCATATGGCTAGGAGACCGAGTAACGGTGTAGTCAAACTATAACACCCTCAAGGTGAACTGTTGATGCACCTCAGGTCAAAGAACTAGACACACTACTGCAGCATCGAGTCAGTCATTGACAAGAAGGTAGACTCCCTAATGACTACTCGAGGTGGTCATGCTCAGTGCCCTCATTCTCTAATGAGTACCTATACTCTCGCTCCGCTGTCTCCACACCGTAGACTCAAGACTCATCTACTAAAGAGAAGCGATTGTACACCAACCTTCTGGATCAATCACCATCCTTGTGATGATCCTATGGTCGGGAGCAATTTATGAGTTAATAATGATTATTCATGTCTTAAATTTTCAACTCTTGAAAATATGAATTATCATTACCATTAACTCAAAGGATGTATCACAGACACTAAATACACATATGTGATAGAAAATAACCCATTTTATTGATTATAGTCAAAATTATAATTTTGCCCCTAGAAGTGTATTACAAGTGTCAGCCAATTCTGGCTTCTAGGGCATATATCTAACAATCTCCCACTTGTCCTAAAGCCAATTGGCTATAAGTCTAAGTCCCATCTTCTCAAGGTGGGCTTCGATCCTCTATTGGCCCAACGGCTTTGTAAGTGGGTCTGCCACATTATCTGTGGAGTTGACTCTCTTGACCTCGACATAACCTTTTCGAGGTAATCGTGGATGAGGT
>QRFJ01002843.1:0-16338 GCA_006176705.1 Cocos nucifera | reverse complement strand
GATATCACCGTTTGCTTGAAACTCTTCCAGCTGAACAGCATCACCATTGCACAACAAACAGACTCCCAAGATGTCGACTTTCGATCATCTATATCGGACATAAATTCGAGTCTGTGTATCCCTGGACTTGGAGTTCTCCGTTACCAAAGACCAAATCATATCCTTAGTTCTTCTTAAGTACTTAAGGATACATTTCACAGAAGTCCAGTGTTCTTCACCTGGATTTGACTGATATCTGCTTGTGACACTTACGCAAGGGCTATACAGGTCGTGTACATAGCATGGCATACATGAGGCTCCTATTGCAGAAGCATAACTGATCTTGCTCATGCATTCCATTTCCTCAGGTGTGCTAGGGACATCTTCTTGGAAAGATGAATATGTCTTGAAGGAATTAATCCTCTAGAGTTTTCCATACTAAACTCTTTAGTACTTCCTCTATGTACATCTTCTGTGAAAGTCCTAAATCCTATATCGATCTATCCCTATAGACTAATTCCTAGAATAAAGGATCTTCACCTAGGTCCCTTTCATGGAGAATTCCTTGGAACAACCATATTTTGACTGTCGTCAAATGAAATATCATTCCTAATAAGGAGGATGTCATCCACTACAATATGAGGAAGACAAGCGCTCCCATGAACCTTTTTGAAAACACACGGTTCCTCTTCATTTTTGATGAAACCAAACTTTTTGATCACATATTGAAATGAGTGTTCCAGCTCATGATGCTTGCTTAAGTCCATATATGGACCTTTGGCAGCTTGCAAACTTGTACAGTATCATGGATGTGAAACCTAGCGGCTGTTCCATTAGATATCTTCCCAAGATATCCGTTAAAACACCATTTTATGTCCATTTGCATATTTCATAATCGAAATAGGCTGCAACGGCAAGCAATGTGCAGATGAATTTTAGCAATAACCATTGGGAAAAAGGTATCCTGATAGCCAATGCTTCGCGATTGACTATAACCTTTGCCACCAGTCTAGCCTTGAATGTTCTCCAGAAAAAAAAAAAAAAAAAAAAAAAAAAAAAAAAAAAAAAAAAAATTTTTTTTTTTTAAATTTTTATTTTTTTTTTTAAAAAAAAAAACATTCCCATCTGCACCAATCCTTTCTCTTGGAATGGAGTCAGACCCACCATTTGCATAGACTGGATTCCTAATTGAGTCTCTCACCGTATCCAAAATATTGAGCCCAACTCATCCTCCAGCCCATAGCATCCAATGCCTAATAGACATGGTTGCGTCTTCCCGGTGCAACTGAGCCACTGTATCTAGCCAAGAACAATCAACCCCTAGGAAGGGCCCGCACATCTACAATGGTGGAAGACCTCAGACTTAATCTTTTCTTAGGAAGAATTGATTCAGGTCTCATTAAACTAGACTTGGCTTAGTCATAACAATTATGACTAACCTAGTAGCATGGGTTAGCTCGGATTAATGAGACCGGTGGAAGGAATATGCCATTAACTCATACAAGAACGTATTTAGGTCGAGTAGCTTCCAATTAAAAACCAGTCGATCGTCTATGCCAAACTTACCTTAGACACCAAATTGTTGAGCCAGAACCAATTGGGTTAGCCTACAATCCAGACTCTAACCTCTGAGCCTAATTAGGTCTTGCTTGATCGTGACTCGATCTTAACCCAGACTTAATCCTATTAGGCTGGTCAATTTAAGCATTGTTGATCCCATCTAACCAAGTCTTGATTCGGTTTGATCAACCGCTTAGACCTAATTGAGCTACCCAAGCCCGAACCCAGTATTATGAATATGTCTTAGATCTGAAATTCTCAATTTTAGACCTAATTAATATTTTATAAACTTAATTCTTAATTAAGTAGGGTTCATAAACAAAATATGCACAATAAATTCCTAGGGTTTTAGGATCTAGGGTTTTGCAGAAAGTAAGTTTTGGGTTTCTGATTAAGGACAAACACGTAGCATCCCTACACATCATAAGAACACCCCATCGAATGGAAAGAGAGGGCCTTTAAACCCTTCTTCGTTCTTATGACCGGACGGCCAAGAGGAACTCCTTAATCAGGAACATTCAATACTACAAAATAATATCAGATCTATATCATATATCTCATATATAAATCAGATCTAATTATGGCATATTTTGCATACATCTCATGTATCATAATCATGCATGTTTTCAGATCTAAATTATCTCATAATAATCTAAAAAATTAGATTTAAATTGATCTAATCAAAATAAATTCTAATCTAGATAATTATGTAGAACTATTCTACAACTAGTCTAGACATGCATCAATCATATCTCATATGATATTTAAAAATTAAATAATTTTATTTACTATTTTTCAAATGTTATTATAACACTTATAATATCAAAAAATAGTAAATAAAAAGATCTAAAGTATGATTTAATCAGATTAAATTAAGAACATGCAAGTGTATGATTTAATCAGATTAAATTAAGAACATGCAAGACTATTCTATAGAACTATTCTATTCTAGAACTAGTCATGCATATCTTCTAATCTTAGATCCAAATTATTTAATTTTAATTTTTTCTAATTTTAGATCTGATCACATCTCATGTGACATCTGAAATCACTTATTTTTTGATTAAAATAAATTCAAAATCAGATCTAAACAATTTTAGAACCATGGCTCTGATACCAGTTGAAGGGAAATCCTGATTTCCCGGACCAGGTTCGTTCAGATCTGATCAGATCAAGAGATATATTTCAAAAACTTTTTTTTTGATTCCAATCAGATCTTGATATGTTTTAGATTTGATTCTTATTATTTTAATAAATAAAATAAAATAAGGATAAATTAAATCAAATTTAATTTACCTGAATTTGGGTAATCCTATTACCCTGTTGATGATCCTGTTTGCAGCGGAAGGTTCTGGATCTAGCCATGCAAGTGCTTGACCTCTACCGATATCCACTTGAGTTAGATCTAGAGATCCTCTTCTTCTCTATCACACCTCCAAAAATCAGATCTGGAGGATCTTCAAAACTCCTTTTGAAGATCAGCAGTCGTCCTTTTGCAGCAGTGCAGCCTTCTTACTTTTGATCACCTTTCTTTGATCTGGATCGCACCAACCAAGATCCAAAACTCTTTTGGACATGGAGAGGAGAAGGAGAAGAAGCTTTGGCGTGGAGAAGGAGGGGAGAGGCAGCCTTGGGGCGTGGGGTTTTCAATTCTCAATTGAATCACAAACTGAGTTGGGCGCAGGGTCCTTTTTATAGACTAAGCGTGATCCAACTCCTCTTCCTCCCAACCAATCACAACCCTTTGTGAAATCAGATCTAAATCTGATTGGTGGGAATAGAGACCCCTGGATTCCTACTTAGAGGGTGCCTAAGACCAGTCAAAGTTGGTTTTAGGGAGAACTCTAATTGGAATCCAAAAGAGAGGTGGAGTCCTTGTCCAACAAGGACTCCTAGGCGCCTCCAACTTAGGCACGTCTAGGGTGGCGTGCTCCCTTCTCCTTGCCAGGTTCTGGCAGGGGGATAGGCCCCCACCAGCTCTCCAATAGGTGCATGACATGTGGTAAAAAATCAAAGTGTCAATGGTCAACGTTTGACCAGTCAAAGGTAGACTTTTGACCAAAGTCAAAGAACAAGAAATGGCAGGTGATGAAAAATGGCAGGTAGTATCTTACAAATAAGACAACCTTTTCTGACTTAGACAACCTCCAGTCAGACCATATGAAGGCCTCTGTTTGAGCACAAACTTCTTTGGCTCAGACAGGACAACTTATTTATGATAGCAAAAGAAGAACGTTAGGTTCAATCGAGTGCTAACACGATTTCCTTGAACCTAATTGAATCTCATTCAGATTAATTGAACTAGATCAGTTCAATTGATGATCACCAGATTCAAACCCTTATTTGTGTGACCTAGTTAGGTTTAGTTCTGTATGGTAATGGGATATGTCATGATCTCCATCATCGACATCATCAAAACTCCTTTCGATGGATCAGAACTCTTCTGATTCGAACAGCTAGAATGATCGATCATCTAAATCATTCTAATTGCTCCCAAAATCCACCAGTGACACCTAGCAGTATATGGTGGCAACCCATCAGAGCTGAATGTGAACCTCTTGGTGCAGCTATCTGTGTGATTAAGTTTTTCTATCTTGAGCCCCGATCAGATTAGGGTTAAGGTAAACTCGTCAAACCCTAGTCTCTATCATATGATGTAATCATTCGATTCAAGTCCAATGTGAAAATCTAAATAGAAACTCTTTCTATTATTTCACTCTACCATGGCCATGGATTTCTGAACTTGACTCTCATGATCATCATAGGGCTGCTCCTCTACCACCGAGGTAGATAGATTCCATCTTGATGCCATCCAGTTCCTACAATAAATATGTCATAGCCAACATACACCTCAGGATTCCATATGGCTAGGAGACCGAGTAATGGTGTAGTCAAACTATAACACCCTCAAGGTGAACTTCCGATGCACCTCAGGTCAAAGAATCAGACACACTACTGCAGCATCGAGTCAGTCATTGACGAGAAGGTAGACTCCCTAATGACTACTCGAGGTGGTCACGCTCAATGCTCTCATTCTCTATTGAGTACCTGTACTTTTGCTTCAGTGTCTCCACACCATAGACTCAAGACTCATCTACTAAATAGAAGCGATTGTACACCAACCTTCTGGATCAATCACCATCCTCGTAATGATCCTATGGTCGGGAGCAATTTATGAGTTAATAATGATTATTCATGTCTTAAATTTTCAACTCTTGAAAATATGAATTATCATTGCCATTAACTCAAAGGATGTATCACAGACACATATGTGATAGAAAATAACCCATTTATTGATTTTAGTCAAAATTACAATTTTGCTCCTAGAAGTGTATTACAAGTGTCAGCCAATTCTGGCTTCTAGGGCACATATATCTAACAGTTAGACGTATACATTACACTAATAGATTGTAATAATACATAAATGTCATTTTTTAATTATCCTCATATTATTGTAACATCATTCATAATGATATCATAATAATTTTTTTTTATTGATAAATAATAACCATCCTTAGCTAAAAGCCCAATAGATATTATGTTCATCATAAAAGATGGACAATAGTGACAGTCACTTAAAACGACATTATTTGTTTTGAAAAGAAGCTCAAGACTTCCCAATGCTAGGATTGGAACATCCCTTTCATCCCCAATATTATGGAATCTTTCATTATTCTCAAACTTTCTACCAATTTGAAGTCCATGCAATGAATTATATATGTGAACTAGACTTTCAATATCTAAAACCTAGGTAGATATATCAGAAATAGAAAAATTACAAGGTGTTATTATATAATAGCATTGACCAACAACTTCTTGCTAATTCCTCTTTGGGTCTGCCTGATTAGGATTAACACTAGACTTCTTGAAATTAGGTCTTATAAGCTTGTTACTATCCAATAGTGAATGGAGCAGACTTATACTAGCCATTCTATTTAACTGAAAGAAAAACACAAGACCATATTAGTACTTGAATTATTTAACCATAAAGACTTGGACTTTAGTCTAAAGGTCCTCTCACTATTTTTATGAATTGGTAGTCTCTACCTCCAATTTGAGGAATTACACTAACTCTTTAGTAGGTACTAGAATCCACATAGATTACAAACGTGCACGAGGAAAGCTTTGGCCAATCCATGTGCATCTATAGGTAGGTTCATAATTAATTATTTTTTTAAATAATTTTTAGAATTTAGATTTTGCCCCATAAGACAATTCAGTAGGCTATGGCCTACAATGAAAAGGTCTGGTTAGGTCCAACCATTAATATGATTGAGTTTGGTGCATCAAATGAATCAAGACTAGGCCCGAGGAAAGTTTTGACCAACTTGATCACTGTTCAGAGAGTGCAACCTAATCATTATTTGATGGATAGTAATTCTAACATCCAGATGAACACCAGATATAAGGCACCTTTAATGTCTAACTAGAAAATTGGACTCATTACCATTCACCTTAACGGGAGGCTATGACTCAGTTATTCCCATAACTTTGTCATTTTCAAGGATCTAATAATTTAGAGAATTTAGATTACATGTGATTTAAAGATAGAGAAGATACAGATCAATTTACTCTTACTGACTTCACCAAGTCAAATCCTCCCACTGACTTCACCAAGTTAATAAGTGAGGACTAGGATCAATTTTGGTCCATGGGCACCTAATTCAGTCTTACTGATTGAAATCAGTCAAATTAATTCCTAATTGACATGGGTTAGCTTGAATCACCAAGTGATCTAATCAAATTCAATCAATCATGTCGGCCACATAAGTAAGATTAGTGAAAGAAATATGCCATTAACTCATCAAAGATCGAATCAGTGCGAGTAGCTCCCAATTAAAAACCACTGATCTAGATTGTCAAACTTACCTTAGATACCAATCAGTTAATTCGATTCAATTTGATTGACCTGATAATTTTGGGCTCAATCGCTTAGCCATGAATCAAGTCCATCTTGGTTCTTGTTAAAGACATGGACTTATCCAACTACAACTATTCAAGTTGAATCTAGAGTGTCCTTGATCTAATCTAATTCAATATTTAGTTAGATTTGATCAATTACTCTAATTAAGTCCATTCTTTAACTAACCTTAGGTCTAACCCAATTAATGAATCTAATTCATCTAATTAACACTTTAACCCACAATCTTATGCTTTTATCTTAGGATCTTTAATTCACAATTCTAGATCCTACTAGATAATATTTAATTTTTTTAATTAAATTTTTGGACTGATGGATTGGGGTTCGATATTTTAAAATAATTTTTAAATTTTGAAAGATTTTTTCTATTTTCTATTCACTAAATGGATCGATCCATTTTAAAAATGGATCGTCTTATTTTATAAACAGCAATTTATTGCTAGTTTCACAGCAGAAATTCAAGCACAATAAAAATTAAACCATGAATCAATATTTTAGATTTAATCTAAACTCATTCATGTTTAACTTTTATATTAAAATAATTTTAATAAATAAAATTCTTTCATGATTCATCTTAATGAATGAGTTCATAATGGCATCCCTACCGCCATAAGAGATCCCCATCGAATGGAAGGAGATGGCCTTTAAATCATGCTTATCCTTTATGATTGCATGACTTGGTGGCTCATTTATTCTCGATTACTAAGTTTTCTGGATCTAAAACATATCATATATGCACGCATTCATATTCTAATTAACATATAAAGCATGTCATGTGACCTAGTGCTCTGATACCACTGATAAAAATAGTACAGGATTCTAGGCATGCTTTTCAAATTTTTTTTAAATTTAAAATATAGTGAAAGATAAAATTAATCTAACATTAATTTTATGCATGCTATGATCATATCATAAATTCTACACTAGGATTGAGACATATAATATGTTTATAAAAAATTTAATGAATGCAAGGAACAGTAAATCAAATTTACTTTTCTACTCATGTTCAGAACACGATCCTATGCGCGGATAGACAAACTCTACATTCTAACAATTCTGGGAGAAGCCCCTCGCATCATGATGTAGCTACACTATCGTTTGGCCTCTACGGTCAATCCACACGGAGCTTCTAATTTTGACCTGCTCCACTAGAGTGCTAGCTCCTTACTGGAGCCTTTGACGGTCAATCTAATCGACCACCTTCTCCTGATCTTTTGGATGCTCTAGAAGGCCAGAATACACTGTATGGAGGATGACAAGATGGTGTGGAAAATTTGGTGAAGATGGTATGAAAAATTTGGTGGAGATTGGATGCTTACAGCACTCAATCCCTTCACCCAAACCCTGGGTCCAAACCCTAGAGCCTACGCACACCCGAAAATCCTGATGCTCAAAAATGCTCTCACACCCTCTCTCTTTGGAAAATTTTCATGAAATAAATTTTCATGATAGGAGGACTCTCCTATCTACATAAATTCCACTTAGATCACATCTAAAGTGAGCGATCAAAAAAAAGAAAAAAACAAGTGGCATGAGAGATGGAAGTTGGTGCATGAAAAACATACATTCTCTCTAGACTTTTCCATGCCCAGGACAAGCGCCCCCTCTTAGGATTTCTCTCTCCAGGAACCCCTTCTCACTCATGCACACCGACATGAAAAAATCCCATTTTATTGGCATGATTTCAATGGGAAATGCGCATGAGATAGGATAAGGTTTGGAGGTTAGGTGGTTTTGACCAATCCACTTGAATTCAAAATTCAAGTGGATTCCTTATCCATATCCAATGCCCCTATTAGGTGGGTGATGAGTAGGACTCTCCTTCTATGCCCACTCTAAAAAATGCCACAAAAATGTGCGACAAAAATAAGCGAGACGTGGGGAATAGATAAGAGAGAGAAGTTAGAGGGCCAACAAATTCATTTGAATTCAAAATTCAAGTGAATCTCATCTGATCCAATGCTTGGACTAAGTCAAAGAGAGAAATGAGAGGGCGCACAAGTCTCTTCTGGGCATGGAAAAACTCATGCAAATTTAGAGTTTGCATGGAGGGAGAGGGCATGGTCAAAGTCAAGGTGGCGTAGGGAGAAGGGAGTTCAAAATTTAAATCTAATTTGACCTATTCAAATTGCTTTCATCCAAACCAACTTGTCCAGACCCAATTAGATAAAGGGTAAACCTAATCAAATTAGGCTTAACCCAACTCAATAAAATCTTAATTAAATTAGAAATTGATTGTGTCTAATTTTTGATCAAATCAGGATCCAATTTCCCTTAGCGATTAAGTCATCTCATGACCTGATCGGGTCAAATCTAATCGAATCAAATTCAATTAGATTTGATTGAATCCTTATCATTCAATCAAATTAAGCTAATCAATAATCAAATTACTAATTAATCTTTAATAATATTAGAGTTTCAGTCTAGTGGGACCTACGTGAAGGAAATCATGCAGGATTTTTAGCATGCTTTTTGAAATATTTTTTGAATTTTATTATAGTAGAAGCATTAGATTAATCTAAAATTAATCTATACATGCATTGATCAAATTAGAAAATCCTACTTAGGATCTAGACAAGCTAATATGTAATTAAAAATTTAAATGCGATCGATCAACAAATCATATTTGCTGATCGATTCGAGTTCAAAAGTCGATACAAGTGCGCGGGTAGCTGATCTCCATGACCTGAATCCACCAAAATATGCTTTAGCATCGTGCTATAGCTGCAGACTTATCTGACCTCTATGGTTGGTCCACACGGAGCTCCTAATCCCGACTAGCTCCACCAGAGTGCTAGCTTCTCATCGGGGCCTTCAATGGCTGATCTTGATCGATCTAATCGATCGCCTTCTTTCTAATCTTCTGGATACTCCATAACATTAGAATATGAAATTCGGAGGATGATGAGGAGATGTATCAAGTTAGGTGGTGATTAGGCACTCACAGTACTCAATCTCTCCTCTCGAACCCTGAGTCCCAACTCTAGGGTTTTGAACACTCAAAAACTTTGAGGATCAAAAATCCTCTCATGCCCTTTTTTTTTTGGAATTTTACCATGAAACAAATTTTCATGGGAGAAAAACTCTCTTATCTACCATACACCTACTCCCAAAAATAATTTGAATGGGCGTCCAAAGAGAAATAAAAAGGGAAGGTGTAAGAAAAGAAATCTAGTGTAGGAAACTCGTGTTTGACTTTTCCACCCTAGATGGATGCACCCCCCTCAAATTTTCTCTCTCTAAGAAATCTTTCCACGCCCCTCTCAGATGCCTTTCACAAAACCCATGCACACCTAGGGAAAACATCTTTTAAATGGGCATCAACCAAGGGGAATTCCATGTGGGTTGAGATAAGATATGGAGGTTGAACTTGTTTCAACCTCCCTCTTGAATTTGAAATTCAAAATGTCTTCTTATCCCTTTCCAATGCCAAGTCCTCATGAGAAATATGAAGAGGGACTTCTCATCAGCATGCCCACTCTTTGAACCATTCAAAATTGGACGACAAAACCAAAATGGCATGGGGAGTGGATAAGGTAGGAAGTTAGAGTGCTAACAAAACACTTTGAATTTGAAATTCAAGAGAACCTAATCTAATCCATCACATGGACCAGGTCAAAGGCATAAGAGAGAAGGGGTGCACAACAATTTTTGCATGAGAAATCTTTCACAAAAACAAAGGAGGGCATGGAGACATGCGTGGGTCAAAATAGGGTGGTGCAGGGAGAACAAGCTTTTGAAATTTAAACTCATTTGAATTTTCCAAATTGGTATCAACCAAACCAAATTTTTCAGATCTAATTAGATCAGGTTAAACCCAACCAAATTAGACTTAACCCAAACTAATAAACTTCTAATTAAATTAAAAATTAATTAGGTTTAGCTCTTGATCAAATCAGGGTCGAATCCCCCATAGCTATTAGGTCATCACATAACCTAATCGGATCAAACCCAATCGAATCCAATTCGATCAGACTTGATCGAATCTTCAATGCTCAATCAAATTGAGCTAATTAGCAATCAAATTGCTAATTAATTCTCCAATAAATATGGAGTTTCAATTGGATGGGTGTTTGGACAATAGAGTTCCATTAACATGAAACTCTTGAAGAGTTCCAAACCAGTAGGACTCTTGAACCTAGTGTCCCAAACGAATGAAACTCATGATCATAGAGTCCCAGACTAGTGGAACTCTTGATCAGAGAGTTTTAGACAAGTAGAACTCAAAGTATTAGTCTAGTGAAACTCTTAATTGTTAGATATATGTGCCCTAGAAGCCAGAATTGACTGACATTTATAATACACTTCTAGGGGTAAAATTATAATTTTGACTAATATCAATAAAATGGGTTATTTTCTTTCACATGTGTATTTAGTGTCTGTGATACATCCTTTGAGTTAATGGTAATGATAATTCATATTTTTAAGAGTTGAAAATTTAAGATATGAATAATCATTATTAACTCATAAATTGCTCCCGACCATAGGATCATCACGAGGATGGTGATTGATCCGGAAGGTTGGTGTACAATCGCTTCTCTTTAGTAGATGAGTCTTGAGTCTACGGTGTGGAGACACCAGAGCGAGAGTATAGGTACTCGTTAGAGAACGAGGGCACTGAGCATGACCACCTCGAGTAGTCATTAGGGAGTCACCTTCTCGTCAATGACTGACTCGATGCTGCAGTAGTGTGTCTGGTTCTTTGACCTGAGGTGCATCGGCAGTTCACCTTGAGGGTGTTATAGTTTGACTACACCATTACTCGCTCCCCCCCCCCCCCCCCCCCCCCCCCCCCCCCCCCCCCCCCCCCCCCCCCCCCCCCCCCCCCCCCCCCCCCCCCCCCCCCCCCCCCCCCCCCCCCCCCCCCCCCCCCCCCCCCCCCCCCCCCCCCCCCCCCCCCCCCCCCCCCCCTAGCCATATGGAACCCTGAGGTATATGTTGGCTATAGCATGTTCATTGTAGGAACTGGATGGCATCAAGATGGAATCTATCTACCTCGGTGGTAGAGGAGCAGCCCTATGATAATCATGAGAATCAAGTTCAGAAATCCATGGCCATGGTAGAGTGAAATAATAGAAAGAGTTTCTATTTAGATTTTCACATCGGACTTGAATCGAATGATTATAAGTGTTATAATAACATATAAAAAATAGTTTTATATTATAATCAGATTTTTGATTATAAGTGTTTCTATGATAATCAGATTTTTGATTTAATCTGATTAAATTATATTTTAGATTCTTTTATTTACTATTTTTTGATATTATAAGTATTATAATAACATATAAAAAATAGTAAATAAAAATTATTTAATTTTAAACATCATATGAGATATGGTTGATGCATGTCTAGACTAGTTGTAGAATAGTTCTACATAATTATCTAGATTAGAATTTATTTTGATTAGATCAATTTAAATCTAATTTTTTAGATTATTATGAGATAATTTAGATTTAAAAACATGCATGATTCGATACATGAGATGTATGCAAAATATGCCATGATTAGATCTACTTTGTATATGAGATATATGATATAGATCTGATACTGTTTTGTAGTATTGAATGTTCCTGATTAAGGCATTCCTCTTGGCCGTCCAGTCATAAGAATGAAGAAGGGTTTAAAGGCCCTCTCTTTCCATTCGATGGGGTGTTCTTATGATGTGTAGGGGATGCTGCATGTTCATCCTTAATCAGAAACCCAAAACTTACTTTCTGCAAAACCCTAGATCCTGAAACCCTAGGATTTATTATGCATATTTTATTTATGAACCCTACTTAATTAAGAATTAAGTTTATGGAATATTAATTAGATCTAAAATTGAGAATTTCAGATCTAAGACATATTCATAATACTGGGTTCGGGCTTGGGTAGCTCAATTAGGTCTAAGCGGTTGATCAAACCGAATCAAGAGTTGGTTAGATGGGATCAACAATGCTTAAATTGACCAGCCTAATAGGATTAAGTCTGGGTCAAGATCGAGTCACGATCAAGCAAGACCTAATTAGGCTTAGAGGTTAGAGTCTGGATTGTAGGCAAACCCAATTGGTTCTGGCTCAACAATTTGGTGTCTAAGGTAAGTTTGGCACATACGACCGACTGGTTTTTAATTGGAAGCTACTCGACCTGAATGCATTCTTGTACGAGTTAATGGCATATTCCTTCCATCGGTCTCACTTACCTGGCCATATCTGTTGACACAGTTCTGATCTGAGGTGGTCAATAATCCGAGCTAACCCATGCCACTAGGTTAGTCATAATTGTTATGACTAATGACAAGTCTAGTTTAATGAGACCTGAATCAATTCTCCCTAAGAAAAGATTAAGTCTGAGGTCTTCCACCATTGTAGATGTGTGGGCCCTTCCCGGGGTTGATTGTTCTCGGCTGGATACAGTGGCTCAGTTGCACCGGGAAGATGCAACCATGTCTATTAGGCATTGGATGCTATGGGCTGGAGGATGAGTTGGGCTCAATATTTCCGGATACGGTGACGAGACTCAATTTGGAACCCAGTCTGTGCAAATGATGGGTCTGACTTAACTAAGGAGTGGATCAATATTCTGGATACGGTGAGGTTCATGAATTAGAGATCAAGTTTGGGTGCACCATGATTAGAGAATCATTGAACAAGAGTTGTTCACTTATTGGCTAACCCATCACCAATAACTGTTAGGTGAGGTGATGAGTCAGTTGGTGAGACCGCACCACCCACTAGAAATCATTAATCATGGAGATTTTCGCATCTCTATAGAGGAAGTGTAGGGATCCAAAAAAATAGTGGGAGCTAATTTGTTTAAAAATAAAATCCCTAAACAAATTGGTCAAGTCAAAATTATAGTATCTAACTAAAATCTTTGACTCTCTACAAGAAAATGTCTATGTCCAATCCATTAGCACGTATCTTGGAGACACATAGACTGACTGGACCCAATTATAAAGATTGGCTCAGGAACTACAAAATTATTTTGGATTCCGAGAAGTTAACCCATGTATTGGACCAGGACCCTCCCACCTTACCAGCCCGTCCATCCATTGAATAGAGAGCGTCTCTAGAAAAATGGATAGTCGAAGATAATAAGGCCAGATATTACATGTTGGGCTTGATGTCTGATGAGCTCCAGCGCCAACATGAAGATATCGAGATTGCTTGCCAAATGTTGGCTCACCTGCAGGAGATGTTTGGTGAATAGAGTCACACAGCCAAGTATCAAGTTATGAAATGACTTTTTAAGGCTAAGATGCGTGATGGGCAGTCAGTCCAAGATCACTGTCTGACAATGATCAAGGACATGGAAGAGCTTGAGAAGCTCGGATGTGAAGTTAGACTTGGACCTGCAGAACGATATTATTCTGCAATCCTTGACTGATGCATATGGCAATTCATCATGAATTACCACATGCATAAACTTCAAAATTCCTTGGCCGAATTAATGAATATGCTGGTTACCGCTGAGCTTTCTATGAAAGGATTCTAAAGGCTCAGTTCCTTGCTATGGAATGGACTTCTTCCAAAAGAAAGTCTTATGGAAAGAAAAAGAAGTCTGTGAAAAAGCAAAAGGTGGAAGGATCAAAGAAGAAGAAGGCAGAGCTGAAGAAGAAGGTCGATGTCAAAGAAAAGTGTTTCCATTGCAACAGCGACGGCCATTGGAAGCGGAACTGCCCTACTTACCTGGCCACCCTGAAGAACAAGAAGGAAGGTCCTTCTGGAGGTATGCTCGTTATTGAGTCTAACCTTACGATTTTCTTCTGCATCCAGTTGGGTGCTTGACTCTGGTTCTAGTGCTCATCTGTGCACTTCCATGCAGGGTCTTGAGGATAGCAGGAGGCTGAGGGATGGAGACATGATCCTACGCGTCGGTAATGGAGCAAGAGTTGCTGCAGTAGCCGTGGAAACATACCCTCTTCGATTACCATCTGGTTTAGACTTAGTTTTGAAAGACTGTTATTTTGTGCCTGCAGCTAGCAGGAATTTGATTTCTGTTTCATGCTTAGCACAAGAAGGTTATGTGATCACCTTCTTTAAGGACCATTGTAACATTCTTTATGAAAGAAATAAAATTGCAAATGGTTTTCTTATTAATGGTCTTTATCAGCTACATATTGATGTACTATGTTCTAACTATCGAGCAAAACGTGAATGCCAAACGACCTAGGGATAGTCCAAACGATAGATATCTATGGCACCTGAGATTAGGTCATATAGCAGAAGATAGGATCAACAAATTGGAGAAAAATGGGCTATTGAGTCCATTGACTTTCGAGTCATATCCAACTTGTGAATCTTGTCTTCAAGGCAAAATGACTAAACTCCCTTTTGTTAGGACATGGGGAAAGGGCCACAGATCTTCCTTGCCCTAGTACATATGATGTGTGCGGCCCATTTGATGTGCCGGCTAGAGGCAATTTTGTCTACTTCATTACCTTTACCGATGATCTGTCTAGGTATGGGTATGTGTATCTTATGAGACACAAGTCTGAAGCTTTTGAAAAGTTCAAAGAATTCAGACATGAAGTAGAAAAACAAACAGAAAAACCCATTAAGGTTCTTCGATCAGATCGAGGAGGTGAATACCTTAGCCGGAAATTCCTAGACTATCTAGACTATCTAAAAAAAAATGGCATAGTCTCTCAATGGACTCCACCAGGAACACCTCAACTCAACGGAAGTTTCAGAACGGAGAAATCAGACCTCTATTGGATATGATTCGATCCATGATGAGCTTCACAGACCTCCCTAATTTTCTTTGGGGACACTCATTGTTAACTTCAATTCTATCTACTGAATAGGGTTCCCTCTAAAATCGTTCCTACCACACCGTATGAGATATGGCACGGTAAGAAACCAAGTCTGAGTCATCTCAGAATTTGGGGTTGTCCAGCTCACGTCAAAAGACAACAAGCGGATAAGTTAGAGTTTTAGGTCCTTTCAGAGCTTCGATTCATAGGATATCCTAAAGAGTCATTAGGATACTATTTCTACATTTCCAGAAGACCATAATGTGATTGTGAGTCGACATGCCATCTTTCTTGAAAAATAGTTTATTCAAGATAGCGGCATTGAAAAATAGATCAAGCTTGATGAGAAAGTCTCACAAGTGGAACGAGCTAAGGACCAATTGGAACCAAATCAGGTTGAGCCAATAAGAACACTACCTCCTCCACCTCGTAGATCGAAAAGAGTTTCCCATCCCCCTGAGAGATACTTAGGTATTATTTCAGAGGAAGTAGAGGAAAATGTTCCTCGTAGGTAATGGTGCTCATGGTGATGATCCCAAAACCTACAATGAGGCGATATCAGATATCGACTCCGAGAAATGGCTAGAGGCAATGCAGTCAGAAATTGACTCGATGCACTCAAACCAAGTCTGGACCTTGGTAGATCCACCAGAAGGTATAGTACCTATTGGGTGTAAATGGATCTTCAAGAGAAAGATTGGTGCAGATGGGAATGTGGAGACATTCAAGGCTAGACTAGTGGCAAAAGGTTATAGTCAACGCGAAGGCATTGACTATCAGGATACCTTTTTCCCAGTGGCTATGCTAAAATTCATTCGCACATTGCTTGCCGTTGCAGCCTATTTCGATTATGAAATATGGCAAATGGACATAAAAATGGTGTTCTTAAATGGATATCTTGAGGAAGATATCTATATGGAACAGCCGCTAGGTTTCACATCCAGTGATACTGATCACAAGGTTTGCAAGCTGCAAAGGTCCATATATGGACTTAAGCAAGCATCTCGGAGCTGGAACACTCATTTCAATGATGTGATCAAAAAGTTTGGTTTCATCAAAAATGAAGAGGAACCATGTGTTTTCAAAAAGGTCAGTGGGAGCGCTGTTGTCTTCCTCGTATTGTACGTGGATGACATCCTCC